>JXCR01132849.1:0-41055 GCA_002079205.1 Phalaenopsis hybrid cultivar
TATTATGAGTAGAATGTAATGTCATTTGGACTTAAAAATATACATTTTGAATTTTAAAATATCATAAATTATATTTTTTTTTCCTTATTCCAATTTTATTTTTGTTTACATCGACAATGTATTAATTTTCTATACTATTATGGAACAACATATCAAACATTTGAATATTTTTTAATGGGTTGCTAAGGAAAAATAAGCTCGTTATTTCAACACCTAAAATTAAAAATATTTCAAAATGAATTAGATTCTTAGAACATACTATTTCAAACTATTCTATGATCCCTATTAATCAGAGAATTGAATTCATTGATAAATTTCTTGTTCTGATTAGTGATAAAAAACTTCAGAGATTTTTAGGAGCTTAAACTATGTTGCTAATTTTTATAAAAATCATGCTTTAGACACAACACTGTTTTTTGATAAACTTTAACAAAATCCCTCAGCTTGGTCTCAGATTCACACTGTTGTAGTTCAAAAAATTAAAGTTAAAGTTAAAAGTCTACATTGTATTCATCTAACTGATTCATCTAGTTTTTAAATTGTTGAAACTTATGTATCAAATTTAGGCTATGGTGGAATTTTAAAGCAAAAAATTAAAACCTTCTCAAAGGAAAAACTTGTTAGATTTACCTCTGGGCTATCTAACTTAACTCAATCAAAATATTCTACTACCAAATTAGAAATGTTCACCGTAGTTAAATTCATTTCTAATTTCATGATGATTTATTAAGCAGAAAATTTTTATTACGCATATATTATAGCGTTGGAAATTTATCATTCATAAAAATGTTAAAAATCGTACCTCCAAACAAATCTTTGCATCATGATAAACCCAACAATCTTTTTTCAACGTTGATATTGAGTATATTAAGGGAGAGACTAACTCTCACCCGATTTTCTTACTTGTGAATTTTTGCAAGGATTCTTATGGGTCGATCACACCCAAGAGGAAGGGTCCCATAACCCCTCCAAACCGAGGTACGCTTTTCCCAGGGTTAGTTGAAGAGGTCGTGGTAGCAATGCTACTTGCATGAATTTTACTAAATATCTATATGATGATCAACACGCTCCCACTGAACCTTTTTCCTCTTCTGATCCACAATCACCTCTTAAAACTTATTCTAAAATCTTGCAATTTTAATTTTTAATTTACACTAAAATCACTCTCTCATATTCGCGATCTTAATGGTGATGATTATACTTTTACTTCATCATGGGCAATCTTTAATGATATTTTTAATATGATATAAAAAATTTAATTGTTATAAAAGCATAAAATAAAATTTCAATATTTAATATGTAAATAAATATGAATACGATGATATGTATGTAAATGCCCTAATTTTTCATCAAATAATCTTTTAATGGACTAGACATTTTATTCAAAGTTAAAGTGGCTAAGCTGGAGAATTTAATTTTTATTTTTGATTATATAATTTTAAATATTAAAATATTTATATTGAATATTTTCTTATTTTATTCTTATTTTTATTTTATTTTATTTAGAAAAAATAGTTATAATTACTGTTCTAGGCTTCAAGTTAAACATATTTTTTTTTGAAATCACTTTACAATCAGCATATTTTTAAATAGATAAAATTATTTTAAATATCATAAAAAATAATGTTTATTTAACAATAATAAAATAATAATAATAAAAAAAAACAATAATAACGGTAAATTACGTTATAGTGCATTTTTCGTCCTAAAAAATCATCGGCAATTTCAGGGCTCGGCGGTCGAATCCATTTCTCCCCTCTTCCTCCTCCCTTTTCTGCGGCGGCTCTCGTCGATCGAATCACTCGATTCCATTATCCTCTTCACCCCCTCTCCTCCCTTTCTTGCTCGTTTCTGCTTCCTTCTTCACAGTGATTGTTTTACAATTTCTTTCTTTGTCTTTTACGGCTTCAGTATCGGGTTAAGGGCACGGCGTCAGACGAAACCAACGAATACTAGGGTTTTTTTTTGGCGTGCGACACTTCTGGAGGTGCGCTCTCGGGGCTATTGTGTCTCGCGGTGCTCGGGTTCTTGTTAGGGAAGAACCCTAGATCTAGGATTAGGCCGTCGCTGGACCTACTGGGATCTTTTGATTTGCTGAAATATGATGTTCTGGCGCATGACTGGGTTGTCCACGGCTTCGCCGGTAAGTTCCCAAGCTCTCGGGTGTAGGTACCATGGCGATGTCTGTTATTTCGTTCTTAATATATGTTTATATTTTCTTACGGGCATCCGTTTGGGATTATCTAGTTGTCGAGGGGTGCTAGAGGTTCGGGGTTATTTTGGAATGTTGAGAATATGGCGCGACTCGGGCAAGTGGCTATTAATTGTTTTTCCAATTTTGACTGGATTTTATGCTTGTGCTTTAAGGCGTTTTGTTTTTCCAGTAGAAACCGTGGAAATGGAAATGATTCATTCTGATGTTCTTTGATGCTTTCCGAATTGGTCAGTGAACCCTATAAGTGATTANCTTCGGTCTTAATTTTTTCGATAGAAGCTTATTGATTTTCTATCTGAATCTATAGCTGTGGTTTTTTTGCATGTGGAAAACAGCCCATCATTAGGTTTGGGAGTTCTGAGAATTTATTGTTGGATTAAATGGCGCTGGGTGCCTGCTTATATAATAATTTTTTATTGTCATGTTTATTATTTTCATCATGCCGAAGTTTTTAATGTGTTCACACTTATAAATTTTGCTGCATGATCCATAAAAAATCTGTTAGAATAAGTTATATTCTAATCTATGTACGTTGGAAGCAATTACTCATCTATTTATTTTTTATTTTGTCTACTGTGCTTGCAAGGATTTTGTCACTGCACTGATGCATCACTTTTTGTCTGATTGCCTTTGATTTCTATGTACTAAATTCAGGTGGACACTATCTTGGATAAGGAGAATTATGCATTGGAAGAGCTTTTGGATGAAGATGAAATAATTCAAGAATGCAAAGCTCTGAATAACCGCCTCATTAATTTGTAATGGCTGTTTATTTTAGTTACTCCATGCATCTTATGATTAAAAAAATTGTTTGTCTTATATGCTTCAAGTTGATGTCATTTATTTGTTTTAGCTGCAAAATCCTATTGTCCTCAAAGCAGCTTTGATAAAATCTTTCCTTCCTGTTTAAACAATATAAAAGCTTATGTTGATAATCTATTTGCTGAAAGTGTTTTACTGAATATCCACTCTGTGTTCTATTTCCCAAAAAATCTAAATATTTGATTTTCTCGCTTTTGCCGAGGTGACACACTTTCACACGCCTATAAAACATTTAGAGGTATCGTTTATCTTTTGTGACATTTTCATACGGATATACTTACATATCTAACATCTGAACATTCATATGTGCATGCATACCATCAAATCTTAGGAATTTTGTAGATTAGGACATTTTTGTTGTTATAGGACAAAAATCCAACGCAAAGTCCTATTACCGGCGAATATATATCAAACAAATGTCGGACTCAGTAATGTGGGTCGCAAAGGTAATTAGTGTCGGAAACTGATGACGTAAATGTTTGCATCCGAAATGGGCATTGTTAGGATGCCACGATGAAATTCTCGTGGACACAAAATCTTACTACGAAACAAGCGTTCAATTTTGTTGGACGTAAACTTAAACATTGTAATACGTTGCAATTTTGTGACGTTAATTTGCATCAATAAGAGGACACAAATTCGTCACAAACCTGTAGTAATTTTTTTTTTAAAAAAGAACAATAACATTTTGTACTCCTGCACAAAACAAATTGTGCAAACATAATATAAGGGTCCATCTAATACATACTCACCACAAACACACAATAGATTACATAAACATAAATCAATAAGGAAAATAAATACAATTAACATACATTACATCATACATCATATTGTCCATTCGATAAAAAATTTTAAATTGTAAATGAAAATTATTTATGCTATATACATGTTCAAATATCAAACATGAAAAAAAACATAAACTCCTACCACGCATCCTCTTCGCAATCATCCGCATTATCCTCTTCTTCCTCATAAACTGAACTCAGAGGTTGCTGGCCACAGCGTCACAACCTGCTCTAGTCGCACTACAGGGACCTCAACTCTCTGCTGCCCCTCATGTAGTTGACGGAGCTCCTCGGTCTTAGCAGCGACACACTAGATAATTTTGTCATGGACTGATGACGACGACCTCAAAACTTGAACAGATCGGGAGTGCGCGTTCTCAAATGAAATACCCTTTACACCCAGGTTGTATATCATTCCCTTCTTCTTCCCAACAACCTGCCTTCAAATCTTGTAATCAGACTCCTTAGGAGCAGACTGACCAACACTGCTACTAGTGGTTGTCGGACTAGCGGTTTTCGGGCTCTATGTTCGACTCTGGCTCTGCATGCCCCACAAAATTAAAACCAAGGAATAATTAACATTTTACATAACCTTCTTAAGAATTCATATACACCTTTTTCATGCATATATTTATTACACCAAAGTGTTATAATTGTAAATATAAAAAATTGGGTGTTGGACATGTAATTACATAAGAATTGTGTGGCATGTATGTTAATTTCCCTTATCTTTTAGTTGGGTTTCGCTGCATGACATATACTGTTTTGGATGGTGTTTACATTTATTGGTTTCTTTGAGTTTTTGAGTTTTGGAAGATGAAAAAAGCACATGCTATCTAGGATGCCATTGTAGTCCTTTCATATGTGGGAGTACGTACCATCATTAATTATAGTTTTAATTTGGGCATACTATTCAGGGTATTTTTGTTTGTAGTGTTTTAAATATGCACGGTCTTTTCAGCTGATATCAGTTAATTGGTTTTTTTAAAATCTTTTGGCATGGCATTCTAGGCTTTTTTGGCAGTGTTTTGCGGCTCAATGTTTTTAGGGTGTCCTATAAGAATGGAGTTTTTTTTTTTTAAATTCAATCTAAAATAGTGTTTGTAATTTTCACTGATGTGTAAAATTTTCTTTTTACTTGTTTTTTATGTTATTTTATGCGTTTACATGTTGTTAGGCTTGGATCCATTGCTTGGTTAACACGCTTCATCTTTTCTGAATATTGGACATCAGATCAGATGTTCTTCTCAAAGATCATTGGTTTTGATAGAAATAATGGGCAAGTTAATGATATGATTTCCCAGTCTTATATTTGATTGATTGGAATATTTAAGTTGGCCATAATCAAAGGCATTGTTTTAAAGATTTTGGTACTTTTTTCTCAGAAGATTATATTTATTTTTTATGTAATCATATAGTTTTTTGCTTCATGCTGTACAATATTTCTTTATTCTTATTTATAGCCTTCGGGAGAGGGCTCAAGTCGAGCAATTGATTCGCTACATCGTTGAAGAAGCCCCTGAGGATGCTGAGAAGAAGCGAATTTTCAAGTAAAATTCTGAACCCATTTTGAGTAATTATTTTATAAAGATTCTTATTTTCCCCTTTTTTTTGAATATTATTTGCATATCTTCTTCACGCAGGTTTCCATTTATTGCTTGTGAAATTTTTACTTGTGAGGTTGAAAACATATTACGAACTTTGGTTGAGGATGAAGAGGTTTGGGATTTTATTATATTCATTATTCAAAAGTAGCTCTTTAGTCTATTTATATGTTTTTTCTAGCCTGGACTTACTAATTCTACAAGGATTCTTGTTTCTATGCTTTTTTTTTTGCAGCTGATGGACCTGCTGTTTTCCTATTTGAAGCCTGATTTCCCACATAGTACATTGTTGGCTGGTTACTTCAGCAAGGTTTTGGTCTTTTTGCATAAGTTATTTAAATGTTTATTTTAGGCATTAATATTGAATTTTTGCATGTTTCTACTTGTTAGGTTGTTTTATGCTTGATGGCGAGGAAGACGGCCCAACTCATGACCTATGTTCAAGTAAGACAAATTATCCAGTTCTTTCATTAGGTCAATATTAGGATATACTTGAGTGCTTGTAGGAAATTATTCCGAAGCTTTTGCTGATGTTTATTATCTTTGCTGATCAGTGTTTTCTGCACCTCCTTGAATGATAAACTTAGTGAATGCATTCTTAATAGCCTTGCGGGTTTTTTTCTTTTCTGTGAATAACTTTCTCATGTATGTTTATTGAATTACTTCTGTATCATGAATTACTTGCACATTTTCTAACTTGGTTTTTTCTACCATCATATAGGGTCACCAAGAAGTTTTCCATCAACTAATTGATTTGATTGGCATCACATCTATAATGGAGGTTGGTATTCAAATCTTGTTGTCATTTTTTTTGACCGTTGGATATTAAAAAAAAATTGTCATATTTTTTGATGTCATATGTTCATGACATTTGTGCTTTAGACTGTGTTTTGATGCATTCAATTGATTTTGCAGGTATTAATTCGGTTGATTGGTGCTGATGAAAATATGTACTCGAACTATACTGATTCATTGCACTGGTTGGATGATGCAAATGTTCTTGACTTGATTGTCGATAAGTTCAGTTCATCGGTATGTGCTATAAGCTTATATAGTCTCTTATTGTTTATGACCGTAGTGTGGTAATAATATACTAGTGTGGCGCATAATTTTGTTGTTTTTATGTGCTGTAGCCTTGCTTATTACATTTATTGATGATCAATGTTATTGTTATAGTCTCTTATTGTCTATGACCCTAGATTGGTAATGATATACTAGTGACGAGCATAATTTTGTTTTTGTTATGTGCTCAAGTCTCGCTTATTACTTTAATTGATGATCAATGGTATTGTTTGTGAGGATGTGATTTTGTCTTTGGTTATTAAGAAATTTATGTTTATTTTATGGCCTAATATTTTGTTCCAGACTTAGACTTACCTTTTAGTTTTAGCATTCACATTTACTTCTTAATTTCAGTAACTTATAATAAATATTTTCTAATTTCTTGTACAAGAGTAAAATTAGTCTCTAGTTCTATGAGCTTGATAGTTAATAAAGATTCATGAATAGAAATAGAAACATTTGATTAGAGAGGAATAGCTTCCAATGTTTATTATTGCAGTAGAAAGCTTTAACCTATACCAATATTCAACACTAGCAAATAGGGGTGTAAACGAATCTAGTCAAGCTCGAGTCACACTTGGCTTGAGCTTGAGCTTGATTAATTTTTTCGAGCTCGAGCTCGAGCTCGTGCTTAAGTTTAAGAGTTCGAGATCGGCTTGTTTAATATAAAAGAGAGAATAATAATAATTTAAGCAATTTTTATAATAAGATGACAGATAAAATGAGTAATTAAGAGATATATAATAAGAAATTACGTGATATATAAATCTTGAAATTTAATATATTTTGAGTATTTAATATATGTTTTTTTTAATTAAGCTAACTTCTGAGCTAATGAGTCGAGCTAGGGTTGGCTTAAGTTTGGCTTGTTAGCTCATCGAGCTCAGTTCACGAGCCATTTATCGAGCCAAGCTCGAGCTGGCTCACGAGTCAGCTTTACTCACTTACACCACTACTAGCAAACACTCGTGCAAATGCTCTAAAGATGTTCATAACATGAAGAATGCATGAAACAAAAAGTTTTCGCTGCATGGGTGATTAATTCATAGATTTCTATACTTATTTGAAGGGAAGATTATTTCATAGATTTCTATAGTTTTTTGAAAGGAAGATAAACAGAAAATTGAAGTATTTAAATGGTGCTGAATAGAAAGTTTTCTGTTGTCTTTTGTTATAATTGTGATCTTTACAAATAATATGGATGAGGACAATTACAACATACATAACATTCAAACATTGCTATTTACAAAAAAGTATCATCATATAATTTTCAATTATTCATCCAAATATCGAAACTTTTAACAAAACATGAACCAAAATTTTTTGCTTGTCAAAATCTTAAAGTTTGTTTGTGACGTGTAAATATGAGTTTAACAGTTCAAGAAAATGACGAGTATTTGTTTTATAAATAAGTTTACATGATATGTATGCTATTCCCTTATTTATATTTTCATTAGGATCATTTTTTATTGTAAGCGATTGTGATGATAATAAATGTTTTATTGTTGTAATCATAGTTATTTCTGAAATTTTTATTAAATTATAAATTGCATTTAATCATTTAATATGATAAATTAGCTATATTATAAATTATTAAAACTGTATTTTTTATATTTGTAAACCGTCATGTTTTATTCCTTTTAAGAAAAGATAAAATTAGTATTTACATCTTATTAGCTACTTAACATGTTTATTGACAAATATTATGATATTTTTATTTTTATTTGTTTGTAAAATAAGTCAATATTATCTCAATGCAAGTTAGAGGAGGCGAACTGACGACACATTACGGACTCAAATATTATTTCATGGACGCAATTAACTGTAAAGATTGCAACTTACTGTCAAAATAGTTGTACCATCATCATTATTTCGCAGACAATAAAATTGCTAAATACAAGTACATATGTGATCTGAATTGTACAAATCGGCTAGACCGACCGCTTCTTTCCCTCATTCCTCATTCATGTGACTTAAAGAACGTATAACATGATACAAGATAGGTTGTGGCCATTGCTTTGTCAGCTATTTGGCTTGGGGCCATCTGACCAACCCTCTTTTATTCTGTCTCAATAATATTTTGTAATATCCTGTCCGATTGGGATTTGATTTTCAATTTCATGTAGAAAGTTTAAAGTTCATGGAGTTAATATTACAAAAGCTAACACTACAAATGAAATCTTCTACATGTTTTTTCTTCACTTGCTATTAGAAGAATGAGGATTTACTCTGCATTTGATAGTGAAATAACATCTGTCTGATAGTTGCGCCATCTTCATCTCCAAAAGGATAGCCCTCACCACTCTTGAACAACTTCATGATTTTATTTACTATAGCATCTTCGCGTTTTAGGGGATCATTAGTTTGGTAGCTGCTTTCGTGACACATTCATTCTTTGCTCTTGTTGTCTCCTCATGGTTGTAGTATTTTCATCTCAATGGGAGGTTTGTTTTTGTCATCTTCGGTTGCCTCCATGACTTCTTATTCGTTCTTTCTTCACTGCCTTCATACTGTTTTGTCTCCACCTAGAAGGTAGGATTGATTCAATCATCTATGTGGCTTCCACCATCTTGTGGCACCACCTCATCAACTAAGTTGTTATCATACCACTTTCATCTCCAGGGAAAGGATCAATGCAGTCATCTCCATCCATGTCTCCAACCTTCTCCTTGGGTCCCCATAAACATCCATGATACTTGAATCAATTTTTATTTGATTTGTATTGTTTAATGCTTTATTTTTAAGCTTGGGGAAGGATAACTTTTTTTATTTTATATTTACTGCCACTGAGAGTTGTTTCAATTGCATGGAGCCTTGTTTTTTTTTTCCAGATCATAATGCTTCCTATTTCTGACGTCCATGACCTATGAATCTTTTTCTGGTTATCCTCAGCGAATGATGATTTATCATCCCACATCATAGAAATAAGCTATGACAAATCCACAGAGGAACAGACCCAGATTATTTTTTTTGAGGTTAGGATGGGGATTGGATGTAGCCTCAAAATGATTATCAATCAACATCATGTGGATGAGACCTTACTATACCAAATAATGGTGAAATGATGACTGAGCCTCGAAGCTTGGATAATGTCCTCACTAAATATCATCGGAGGGTTTATCGATGCATGGGCCCCAAAGTGGCAGGTGAACAATACGTTCTTCACCTGTTAAAAAATCCCCAAAGGGCTCACTAATGAGTAAGTCTTGGATGATATCTCATGTTAGATAAGGCTCCCACTAAAATCCTTAAGAGGGCTTAATGTCACGTAATCCCCACATGAGCATAAGAGCAAGCCCTGTTATGGAGACTAAACTCTTCTAAGTATGTGGAGATTACCTAACTCTCATATGCATTAAGCAAGCATTGTGTTTTGTTCTACATCGAGTCATCTACTTCGTTGATTCAAAGTTGCCTCTTCATTGAAATTAAGTTACCACCTTTGCTGACACGAGTCACTCTTCATTGAAATTAAGTTACCACCTTTGCTGACACGAGTCACTCTTCATTGAAATTAAGTTACCACCTTTGCTGACACGAGTCACCTTATTTATGGACATTTGTCTCCACTTTCTCCAACAAAAAGTCTCACCCAATGTCTACTTCAAGTCGTTTGCATCTCTGCAGGAAACATTGCCATCATATGTGCTGCTCAATTTTTTTCGAACAACTTTGTCGCTTTGTTTTATTATTGTTTTTGATGGGAATACTTCGTTTCCTCCACTTTATGTGATATTGCTCTACCATAATTTCCTACTGCACTTCCTGTCATAGAACATGTAATTTTACTAGATGAAAGTATCAATTAAGGGGAAGTCATTTGATTTGTGGCCTCGAGTGGGGCTTCATATTGAAATTAAAGAATTCATTGCATCTTAATATTTTTCCCCTTAGATTGCAATTTTGTCATGCAGATTTTTCAAGACTCAAAATATATTTTGACTTACAAACTTCGATGACCTGAAAGTTGCGGCTAACTGTTAGTTCATGAAATATTTATCGAAGACTTGAAATTGTGCAATTGGGTGATGAGCTTTTTTTATCCGTATGATACAACGCACATCTTGGGGCATTCTGATGTATAAACTTAGAATTAAATTATAAAAGTAATGAAAAATATGAAATCATAAGTAATATAGACTAGCATTAAAGTAATAAGATCATAACAATACGTCTATCCTACTCTTAACTCAATATAAACAATCAACTCTTAAGTCATTAAGATCATTACTTATTAATTCAAATTATTCCCTGTTCTCTCATCATTTAGAGCTTCATTACAAAATTAAAATTTTTGCAATGATTAATTCTTTCATGGCTGTTTCAGCGTCGTCCTAATCTTTCTTTTCATTTTTGATCTCATGCATTTTTTTTCCTTTTCTTTCATAAAATTCAATGAAAAATATTGAATGCAAACAACGGCTATATTAACAACTCATTTTAAATAAAATCTTTTTTCTAATTTTCAATTAATTTAGTTATTTGAAAAATGTTAGAAGCGTAGCTAGGGAATGTTTTTCTACTATTTTTTTTCTAACAAAATTATCCTTTTTTATTTCTGAATGCTACGGGTGAAGCCTGTGGCTTAGGTTCAAGGAGGTGTGCGCTATTATCAATATTGTTTGTTTTAAATTTAGGTGTAAAGAAATCACAAAATAAGTTTAATTTATGTGTTAAATTTATAAATTAAGTTAACTTTTAGGCTTTCACCTCTTCAAAATCATGCAAAGACGCACCTCAACCCCATTGAGGCATACGTCTCATAGAATTTTTCTCAAAATTTTGTTGAGGCAGGCATTGAGTAGCGCTTGTACTTCAGCAATTTTGAACATAGCCTTTATTTATCCAAGTACACTATTTGATGCAAATAATCATTCTTAAAACAACTCCAAAGAGCCATGTCAATTGTAAATTATGGCTTCAAGCATTATTACACTATCAAAGGGACTTCAAATGATGGGAATTGACAAAGTTTAAAAAAAAATCTTATTATAAATTTGTTTGAATTTGAGCACATTTTAGGCTTGAAATGGCTAAATTGCATAACCCCCTACCCCCTTCACTCGACATGATGGCATGCACATCCTAGTATATTGCTGCTATCAGCTACTCATCAGTTGGCCCAGTCTTCAAATGAGCCCTTGGCATCATCTTCGCATGAGTGTTTGCACTATGCCTTATGATTGTGGACGAGACGTTTGCAATTTTGCTCAATTTGTTTAACTAAACCAAAAATTTTCTTAATTATATTATTGATGTATGCTAGAGAATTCATATTGGAGTAATAAATTATTATCTTAGCGTTGCACGAGAATTTGACACACACTTAGATAAAAGTGACAGATATAGACATTGGAAATTTTTACGTGAAAAACCTGGAAGGGAAAAAAAAATCATGTAGCCCAGCCTAATAAAAAATAATCAGGTACAGTTTATTGTCCCACAGGCAGGAAAATATCTCACAGTTATGGTGTTCATAGGCAGGAAGACTCGTTGCACGGAGGTTGAGAGCAGCTGCAGAATGTTACTTCTGTACAACCCTTTGAAAGGCGTTGTTGTGCAGTGTTTTGGACAACTCACTATTTTGTAGAATGCTTCACTCCATGACTTTAGCTGCTACTCGACATAGTGCTTCTTAATTTCACAATATTGTTCGATACTTAGAACACGTTTTTTACTCCGCAAAGTTGGTCGTTCAACATGGGGCTTTGCTACTCTGCAATGTTAGTTGTTGTTCAACAAGATGCTTTGTTACTCTGCAACATTGGTCGTTGTTCAACAAGATTCTTTGTTACTTTGCCACTTTGGTTCAACAAAGTGCTTCTTTACTTTGCATAATGCGTCGTTGCAATGAGCTTGAGGCAATCGATAGTGGTCGACGATAGTCGGTGAGCAGTGGTCAACGATGGTCAACAACGTCAGAAGTGAAGCCTTTGTCGATCTTCTGCGCAGAACACTGTACTTCTGCTCCTTTTCTCGATTCTCTTACAAGCTCAGGTTTTCCTCTTTCATGAAGGTGGCAAGACTCTATTTATAGAGTCTAGGAGTGGCTTCTCGGTGAATAAGGAAAAAAAATTCAAACCACTCCATTGGACAACCCAGAGAGATTCTCTTAGTTGGATAAGATTTGAGTGCCTTAACGATGTCAGAATTTTGTGATATTGGGCTCTTTGGATTGTCTTGTCGATACACTCAATTTGATTATAAGATTATCAAATTTGGATTCATGTGATCTTCCAATTGGTACCAGAAGCTTCCAATAATTGTGTAACCACTCAATCTAGGCTTGATTTGACTCGAATTGCACCAACTTTGGTGTCGTGTTTGTTTCGTCGAGCCGGTCGGTTTGACAGTAAGCTTGCTGAAATCAGAGTTCTGAATAATTTTTAATTGAAGTTTGAACATTCTTTGCTTAAAAACTTGCCTCAAGAACCATGTCAGGCTTTGATATCCACGCCAGATGATGAAAATTTATTGACGGCGTATCAATTATATTATTAGGATATATTATATTTATGCTTATATCTAATATATCCTATACAAATTCTATAAAAATAAAATAAAATGCTCTTTAAGTGTTTACCTGATTATATTATTAATTTGATTTTTTTTTTAAATTTTATTGGATCTAATGAATATTTATTGTATGCATCTTCATAATCAATAGAAAAAGATATAAATTTAATATTAATTTGGAGTAAACTTATTACTTTACAACTACTAAAATTAGCCAATGATCTACATATATTTGTTTATATAATAATTTAATTTTTTTCTGAAGTACATCTTTGCGCTTTAATGTTAAACAAGTTATCATGAAACTTAATCATATGCCTTTTCAATATCATTAAAATTCGTGATCATATTTTTTATCTTTACATTTAGAGCATTATCAAAATTTTTAGATTTTGCATCTCTTATCTCTTATTTTGCTATTCTATAGATCACTTTTTCTCATTTTCTTTGATGCCATATCTATTATATAAATTATCAAAAGCTATAACTTTTGTTTTGTTTCCCACACCATTCCAAAACTTCCAGCTTTCATTGTTTCCTTTTTTTATTGAATTTGTATATACTGTAAAACCCCTTTTAATTTTATTTTACATATGGGTATTGACCTATAGAGTTGATTAACATTTCTTCTACTAGAAATAACAAATATGTAGTGATATTTGAATGTTAGGTTTTTTTCAGTTTTTTATTTTGGTATGAACATATCTCCTTTTCTTTTTGGTGTTTTTCCAATTGATATTTTTGGTGTTTCTCCTCTACTTGTACGTCTATATCTGCCTGGTTAGTTCATAAATGGCTAATTAGTATTAAAACTTCTACTGTAGTCAATTTTCGCAATTTACATTCTTTTAATAAGAAAAAGTTTAGCTTGTACTGGTTTTCTTGGTTCATAACAATGGTTTTTTTTTGTGGTGGTTCTTATACTGTTGTTTGCAATTTTTGTACATTGGATTTGCATTACTAATTTATGCAGCCAATTACAATGCTATCACCCTTGCCTCAAAATTTTCAGTCTCTTTATCTATTCCGTAGTTAGATTTTGTGGATTTAGATTTTACTGAAAAAGCTCCCAGTCTAAAATTTTAATGTTAAAGATTTATAAGGTGACCATTTTTTCTTATATTTTGTAATTTTGTACAGAATTTGCCTGAAGTTCATGCTAACACTGCTGAAGTCCTCTGTGCGATTACTAGATATGCTCCTCCTGGACTTGCAGCCAAGATTTGCAGCCCAAGGTATCAGTATTGGCGGCTACTGGTATTGTCATTAAAAAAGATTATTGCATGTGCTTAGGACCTTTGCTCTAGTTTTTGTTTTTTAAATTATTTTCTGTTTACAGAGGTAATATGATTTTTGAGAGTAATATTGTGCGTTGCAGTTTTGTGGGAAGATTATTACATCATGCCTTTGAAGTTTCGCGACCCAAATCTGTTTTGGTGCACTCATTGTCTGTATGCATATCTTTATTGGACCCTAAGAAATTGTTACCTCCTCCATACCAGTCGTTCAGAAGTCAGCTAAGCCGTGGAACAATGGTCAATGCTAACCCAGATACTGTTAATGCCATGCTAGAGAACTTAGGTGCGTTGATTTATAATTTTCTGTTTATTATCAATNAATTGTCATTAAAAAAGATTACTGCATGTGCTTGGGACCTTTGCTTTAGTTTTTTTTTTTTTAAATTATTTTCTGTTTACAGAGGTAATATGATTTTTGAGAGTAATATTGTGTGTTGCAGTTTTGTGGGAAGATNAATTATTTTCTGTTTACAGAGGTAATATGATTTTTGAGAGTAATATTGTGTGTTGCAGTTTTGTGGGAAGATTATTACGTCATGCCTTTGAAGATTCGCGACCCAAATCTGTTTTGGTGCACTCATTGTCTGTATGCATATCTTTATTGGACCCTAAGAAATTGCTACCTCCTCCATACCAATCATTCAGAAGTCAGCTAAGCCGTGGAACAATGGTCAATGCCAACCCAGATACTGTTAATGCCATGCTAGAGAACTTAGGTGCGTTGATTTATAATTTTCTGTTTATTATCAATTGGATGAAAATGCTCAGTCATCAGAGTTTAGGATTGATAGTATTCATCTTTCTAAATCAGTTGAAGATAGGTTGATTTGCAAGAAGAGAGAGGGGGGTGAATGATTTAAATTTGAGCTAATCCAATTTGGGATAGAAATCAGTTCATGATTGAATTAGCTCTAGCTCACCCAACTCGCAATACTATATATATATATATCTGTGTGTGTGTGTGTGTGTGCATGCATGCATGGATGTATGCATATATGTATGTATGCATATTTACATGCATGTATGTATAGATATAGATATGGATATATATATATCTGCATATTTATGATAACTATAGAAATATGAACTCAAAAGATCTTTTACTTCCAGCTATTACCTCTTGATTCTAGTGTTCATTGTTAGCCTCTCGATGAAGAAATCCCTTTACATGGCACCAGCCACGAATGACAGTCATTGAACTTCAATTCTCCATCTACCTTTGCCTCTAGACCTAGCATAATTAAAGAGAAGATTGAGAGATATAATTCAATACAATTCAGCCTTCTCATTTTTATAGAGCTCAGAGGGTGATCTGTTGGGATGTAAATGATCTGAGTTCGTGCAAGGTTACTGTGCATTTGTATTCAACTCGTTGAACTTTTAGGTTGTTATACATCATGTTTGTGTTATACTTATTCGAATTTGAGTTGAGCACTAGTTGACTTGGAATAAATAAAAATAATCAACAAGTTGAACACTATAAATTATTCTTATTATGTATTACGCAAACAATGTTGTAGCCTGGTCGTACAGGGCTTCAGGCTCAATAGTAGTGTTTTTATTTGAATTCAATATATGTCCAAAAGAAAAGCAATAAATTAATAATAAGTTTATATATTTTTTGAGCCAATACCGAGCTGAAGAGGATTAAACAAGTTTTTTTTCTGTGTTTGACTTGCTTGAAAAGTGAGTTTAAAATAATCATTGAATATCCACACGCATATTAGTTAAATGAATTGAACGTGAGCTCTTTGCTATTGATGATCGTTTTTGAGCAGCTCTAGTTGTCGACATGATGATAGCTAGGGTAGGAACTGTATTACTCAAGTTCATGGACTTGTAAATGATTTTTTAGGAGTGCTGGAAAAATATTTGTATCATAACCGTTCAGTGTATTTTGATTTTGCAATCTGTTGGCGATAAATTTGACTCCACATCTCTAAGATGTGGCTTAATTTGTTTCGCTAGATTTAAGCTCAGTTCAAGCCAAATTTATTTGATCGTTGAACTAATCACCCAGTCTTATTGATGGGTTTGTATGATTAGTCAATTATATAGAAGGATGGAGGTGCAAATGAAGCATCTGTTTTGATTATTGCTTGGTGAAGAAAGTAGAAGGTAGCCTTGAGTGCTTGCTGATGGATGAGTACTGGGATAACTGAAGGAAAATTTAACAAAATCCCTTGTATGGCAGCTTTTATCTGGAATGAGAACGATGAATTTTAAAGGAGGAGTTTTAAAGAAAATAATTTACTGATGGTTATGTTAAATTAATTTGGTTGAGTTTTGAGGAGAGGTTGTTTTGATGGTGTTAGCTTCAGCTCGTAAAATTGAGTGTGCAAGTGTATGGTAAGTTATGGAGAAGGAACAGGCAAGTCACAAGACAATAGATGTGTATGATTTGACATGCGAGCTGAAGAGTCACCATTGAGAATTATTTGCTGGATTCGACTAAGCTATATTTAACTCCAAATACACTTATAAAAGGAATGAATAGCGGCAATAATTATATTATATAGTTCTTTTGTTTGGTATAAGTTGCATATAATTATATTTCCTTTATTTCTCATTACTCGGTTGACATTTTGATGCATGATGATTTGAGTAGACTGATCCTTCATTCTTTTCCCATTCTCAAGATATTGATACTTCTTTCATCACCCTTAATTTAATAGAAATTTTGCATAAATTTCTTGGCTTTCATTATTGGGCATGCTTTTGCACCATTTTTTTTTGCACCACAAGCACTCTAGTTATTATTATGGGCTATTAATATGACTAATATGTTTAGGGTCAGTATTATGCATGATTGTGGACTTGAGTCTTAGGTTTAGGGTTTAGGAGAGATCGGCTACCTCTCGAATTGTAGGTGTTTTTATTTATATATTTGTGTTATATTATTTTGTATTAGTGAAAAAAACATTTATTTTGCTCCAGTTTATGTTTAAAATTGGCTTGGATCATATCAAATTGGTATCAGAAAACGATTTTGTGAGAAGCAAAAGATGGGAAAACAACAAACAGAGTCTCATTGCAGTACTGAGAGTGGGATCAGGATACAGTCGCGGCTTGGAAAAAGTTGATTGTATTACTGCCTACATCTTCGCGAAACAGTCGTGATTAGAGCTAGCGGGTATGTAGGATTGCGAGCTAGTGGGGACATGCCAAGGTCGTTGGGATGCCAAAATCGGGCGATCCAATTGCGATAAGAGCTAGCTGGGAAGGAGACATTGGAATCACATACATCGCATGATGACAATCATGATCAGAGCTAGCGGGGAAGACAATGACGAGATTGCGTAGGGATGCCAACAACAGGATCACAGAATACAATCGTGCTTAAAATCGAGATTCCAACAGTTGTTGTGCTTACAATCGTGATTCCAACAGTTTCCGTGCTTACAATCGTGATTCCAACAACTCCTACATTCGCAATTCCAACTTGTTGGGAAGCAACAAAATGGCCATATAGCGACCTAGCTGGGAAGCCAAGCACGGGATCAAGGATACAACCTGCCTATACAGTCGCGATTCAGGCAATTCTAGAAGCAATGAAGGGATAGCGGTTGACGAACTTACAGTACAAGCACGATTTAAACTACTTGGGAAGCCATCGACGGGATTTTAGCTTACACAAGTTTAGTTTACTTGATAAAATTAATCATGTGAGTAATGACACCCAAATGAGTAGACGATCTAGAGAAGAAATTAGAGAAAGAGGTAAACCAAATTAGATATGAAGCGGAGGAATATTTTTCATCTATGAAGTGGCGGTTCTAGTCCGTGGAGGGGATTTTTGCTTCCACCCTTCGAGAGATCGAGTAATGAACACGAGCAACAACAACTAGGAGGATTCACATGACATTTGGGCAACATCGCTGCTTTTGGCAGACCGGGAGCTGTGGTATCAAGCGAAGGAATCAAGAGCAGACTCGAGTGGCAACACTTGGAAGAATAACACGACATTTGGATGTTTTTAACAAAAGGAAGCAAGCAGGATTGAACGAATGAGTCGAGAACAAATTTAAGTGACAACATCTAGAGAAAATTGCATGACATATTGAGGTTTGGGCAAGCGACAACAAGCAAATCGTGACGACATGCAATTTGGGGTTGGAGAAGATCACTTCAAAGTTATTTGGTCTAGGACAAGGAACCATGGTGTGTGGGACTTTGACGAAGGTTTGCATCCATCTGCACCAATTCCTTTTGTGGCAATAATTTTTCGTGCAAAAGATGATTCAGAAGTAATGATAGGAACAAGAGAGGTGGAGAAGAGCGGGGGTGTTTGTAATGGACTAGTTTGGATATTGCAGCGTATTTAGGAGAAAGACAAGATCGTGGTGCTTTGAGGTGAACCCAATTTGTGTAAGATATTGGTGACGCTGAAGACTATGATGAGGGTGATTTAGAACACATTGATAAGATTCTTGATCGAGTTGCATAACATGGAAGAGAAACATGTTACAGAGTTGACAGAGATTCCGTGGATCAGTGAGCTAATGAATGAGTTGTCTGGGGCGATAATATTCACTTGGATTGAGTTGAAGTCATGATACCATTAGATTCAGATGCAGTTGACAGATGTGCATAAGACGAAATTTTGAGATGGTGAGAGTCACTGCGAGCCTCTGATTAAATGAAAAAATGCTAGATGAGAACACCACGTGGGAGCCAAACGACTTGATCTAGCATCAATTTCGTTTTTTCCCACTTTGTGGATAAGATGCTTTTTTAAAAGAGGAATATTATTACGTCTGCGCCTAAGGGAAATTTATTCTTTTATTATTTAGTATTGTGGAGTATAAATAAGGTTAATATGTTTAGGGTTAAGGTTATGCATAAGATTGTGGTCTTGAGTATTAGGTTTTAGGGGTTTAGAGCCTACTTCTCGAATTTTAGGTGTTGGGAGAGATCGCCTATCTCTTGAATTGTTGGTTCTTATATTTATTTATTTGTGTTGTGTTGTTTTGTTTTGGTGAAAAACAAATATTTTTTTTGCCCTAATTTTTTGTGAAAAATCGGCTCTGATATCAATTTGATACTATTAAAGCTGATTTTTCACATAAATTTGGGCATAACTAATACTTTTTCTTCACTAATACAAAATAACACAACACGAATACATAAATACGAGCACCTACAATTCAAGAGGCAGACTTTTTCTCCCAACGTCTATAATTTGAGTGGTAGGTGCTCTCCCAAACCTTAAGCCTAAGATTCAAGACCACAATCTCATGCATAATCTTAACCCTAAACATATTAGTTCTATTTATACCCCACAGTAATAAATAATGAAATATTAAATTGCTCTTAGGCACCGGCATAGTAATAGTTCCCTCCCTAATTGCAATTTAATCTTTCATTAATTATTATTGGGGGTATAAATAGATTAATATGTTTAGGATTAGGGTTATGTATAAGATTGAGATCTCAAGTTTTATGTTTTAGGATTTGGGAGCCTACCTCTCGAACTGTAGGTGCCGGGAGTTGTCTACCACTTCTCGATTTGTAGATGCTTATATTTATGATTTTATGTTGTAATCTTTTGTTTTAGTGAAGGAAAAAATATTCTTTTTGCCCTAACATTTGTAGAAAATGGCTTTGATACCAATCCAATACGATTCAAGATGAATTTTTACAAAAATTAGGGCAAAATAAATATTTTTTTTCAGTAATACAAAATAACTCAACATGAATACATAAATACAAGCACATACAATTCGAGAGGCAGATAATCTCTCCCAACACTTATAATTCAAAAGGTTGGTGTTCTCTCCCAAACCATAAAACTAAGACTTAAGACCACAATCTTGTGCATAACTCGAACCCTAAACATATAAGTCATATTTATATTCCACAATAGTAACTAATAAAAAGACTAAATTGCTCTTAGGCACAGGCGTAACACATACCTTTTTGTCTTTGAGCTTGTCTTACATGTCTTGTCGACTTGCTTGTCCTTGAGGGGTGCTTTCCTTTCCAAAGTAGCTTGGTCATGGCCTTGTATCTTAACATCCCTTGGTTGTATGCATCCTCCCATGTCTCGACATCACTCATGTGCTCACACCCACTTTAGGGCTTGGCTGCTAGTCTGGTAGTGGAAGCATGAAGCACTACGCTCGAGCGGGCGAAGTGCTGCTTGCTTGGACCGGTTTGGTTCAGGTTTTCTTGTGTTGTGGAATGTCTGGTCGGCCTTTTGGCCCATATTTATTTATTTTATTATTATATATTTGTGTTTCAGAGAGTCTTAAGGTTAGTTTTGGTCATGTTTCTGTGCATGATAGTTGTCGTTATTCTGGTTTCCCTCTTGTTGGGCTTTATCCAATGGAGGGTGGTATTTCGATCGTAGCTCGTATGAGGTGGTGATCTTCTTCCATGGGGTGAGTGGTGCTCCAGGTGTAGCATGTTTCCGATATAATATTTATCCTTGACTTCCCATCCTCCGCAACAATCTCATCGCCACCATCACCTCCTTTTTTCGCTGCCGAAACCATCAGACAACACTCATTCTGTCTTCTTGCTAGCCGTCTGCTACCACTCATTCTAGCCACCCTTCTTCACTGTCCAGCCATCCGCCTTCGCTATTGCAGCCTGAGACAACCCTCTCTTTGTTGTTTCACAGTCCCACACATTCCTCCCATCATCTCCATCATTTTTGCTCACCGCCGCCATCTCGAACAACTGTTCCTGGCTATTTGCTGCTGTTCTAGCCTTCCAATGAGCCCCTATTTGTTGTCGTTCAGCCCACCAACCTTCACTTTTCCCTACTGCAGATCACTCCAACTTCCTCTCCTACCTTCTATAGCCATCCACCGCCACATCACCATCCTTCTATGGATCACTCACCAAACCGACTATTACCTTTGGATATATTTAGTTGTGTTTGTTGTTGTATTTAAGGGAATGTAGTTGTAATCACATATTTGATTTCAGTAATAATATTTGTGCTCTTATTATTGTTTGGGTTAACTTCGTATTATTTGCTATCAAAGTTAGCCTAACCTTAGTTCTATCCTATGATTTCTAGCTGAGATAAGAGGAACAAATGGCTGGGCAGTTGGAACAATAGAAATTAGTAGGAAACAACTATTTTTGGGAGGCTGCAATGAGGAACGAATTAGGAGTGCGGGGAAGGAAAGGTCGAGGGTAAATACTCCCTTGGAAGAAGGCAACCACCTCAGACGAGTTATAGTCAGAACACCACCTCAGACGAGCTATAGTCGGAGCACCACTTACAACTGTTTTGAACAGAATCATGAAAAAACTAAAAACCTTCACATAAGAATCAAATTTATAAGTCTTAGGTAATTAGGATTGTGCCCACTGTTAGAAGGTTGCGCCAAATACTTTAAGGTTGATTGACCTCAGAATCTCAACATGAACCTGTCTTTGCTGCCCAAGTTTCCCTGCACCCGGTCTAGACGTGGAAGTGGTTTTGGGTCCGCAACAAGGGTCGCGAGATTGCAACAACACTATATTAGGATCGCAGAGGGTCCCATGTGGGGAAGCTTCCGTGTCAGACGACAATGAGGAAGAGTGGGAGATTGCATGGAAAAAACCACGGTATGTGGCTGTTTGGGCTGTTGCAACGGGAAAGGGCGGCTAAAAGAATTGTGGGGAGGATGTGGAATGGGAATAGGGGAGATAATAACCTCTTTGGGAGTGAGATACAACTGAAACACCATCTAAATGTCTGGATACATCCCTCGAAGGGAAAAAGAGACGCCGGCAACAATCCCGATACAAAACACTCCAAAAGCTGAGTTAAAACACGAAAACAACATTGCTTTTAGACAGGGTAAATTGGAGTGGACTTCACTCCCAATAGGAGCGAAATCCATGTGAAGGAATGGTCGACTGGCCTTCCTAGACTTGTCAAATTCGCAATTTATTGTGGCGGTTTGTGGTACTATAGTAGGTATCACAAAAATGTCTCTGTGGGAAGCTCCTGCATCAGTCTGAAATATGGCTATTTCTACAGCCACTATTGGAAGACCCATTGTAATGGGTCTACCTTTGAAAAATGTACTGCTTTCGTTGTCCAAAGTTCTGTGGTTTTGATGCCTACCGTTGATTATGGTTATGAGCTATAGACTGGTAACGATGCAAGATGCAGATGGTGTTGGGGACTGGTTGGGGTGGGAAGATTTTATTGTTCATTAAATTTCTGTTGTTTCCTTTTTTTTTACATTTTCTTAGTATAATGTTATGACAATCTATGTCTCTTGAAGGTGATTTATTGAAGTTACTAGATGATTCTGCCTCAGAAGTGATTTTGCAAACTACCTACGGAAGCTTAAATCCTCCTCTTGGGAAACACCGCTTGAAGGTATTACAATGTCGGCAGATTACGTAGTACCTTCGTGTATCATTCAAGTTGGAAGTGGATATTAATTCTTATTTCCTTGATAATATTGTTTTATTTTTAACTTTCTGTCTAGGAAGCTGGAATTGCTGCATGTACGCTATTTATATAGTTGTAGATATGCCCTATGCTTTCTCAATATACTAGAACTTTGCATTTTGTTTAATATTACTTCCTAAATGATAGCTCAAGTTTTATGTCATTTCAACTAATTTTTTACCTGTCAACTATCAGCAAAAAAAGCATACCATATATACATATATATACATATACATATATGTATATATATATGTATATATGTATATTTATATGTATATATATATATGTATATATATATATGTATATATATATATATATATATATATATATATATATATANCTGCACTCATGTCCCCGTTGATTATCATTTTGAGGAACGTTCTGATTGGATCTAAATCCTTTATCTCAAACTCCTATTATAATTGTTTTTTATCATTTTTCTATTTTTTTCATATATGTACTTGCAATCAACATGTTATCTACATACAAAACGAGCAAAATATAATAATTGCCAACATTTTTTAAATCAATAGTGGTTTGATTGGCACTGCATGTACTCACTGTATGATAAAATATGTCGAATCTTCTGTATTACTATCTTAAATCTACTTCAAGCCATAGTCTCTTTTTCAACCTGTAAGCCAAATCTTCTTTACCTAAAACTTTATAACTCTGTGGTTGCACCATGTATAGTTCATCTTTCAGATCTTCATGTAAAAATGTTTTTATATTCATCTGTTCAAGATATCGGTCTTCCTCTACTATCAAATTCAGCATAACTCTAACAGTTGTCATCTTAACCACTTGAGAAAAAAACTCACTGTAGTTCACTCTTTCCTTCTGTTAAAACTTATTTATAAAAAAACATTATCTTGCAGCGTCTGCTACAAACTAATTCTTCTTTCAACTTATAGACTCACTTTTTTTGTAGTGCTTTTTTGCATCTAATAATGCAACCAAATTCTAAGTTTGATTTGACATTAGTCACTGCATTTCATCGTTCAGGACAAATTCTCACTCACTTGAATCTTCAAAATGAGTGAACTCGTAATACTCTGATTCACTACTATCAGTTAGCATCAAAGTGTAAAAAATGAGAATACCTTTGTGTTAGTCTCTAGATTCTGATGGATCTTCAAACATCAGTAGCAGGTGACTAAGGACTTTACGTGTTTCATTTGATTGAGCCTTTTTTCATATTCCGAATCACCAGTATCTTCTATCTCAACATATTTGGACTCTTCAAAAATAACTGACGGGCAATCCTGAATTTTGCTCTTGTTCTTGACATTTCTATTTTATTGAATGTAACATTCATGCTCACGATGACTTCTAATTTTGATAGTCCCAAAATTTATACCCAATTTTATTCGAGTCATACCCAATGAAAGTCAATTGACAGATTTCGAATCAAATTTACTCATGGACTCTGCATGAACATCTATATATACAGAATAGTCAAATACCTTTAAGTGAGATCCAAGCTTCTTTAGATAAGCCTTCTTTCAAAGTTACCGACGGACCACAATTGATCAGATAAACAGTAGTATTCACTGCTTCTACCCGAAACTGACTTGGCAAGTTTGTATGCAATTTCATACTCCCGCACGCTTTGTGATGGTAATGTTCACGCGCTTAGCTACTCCATTTTGTTGTGGACTGTTTGGAACAGTGAACTCATATCTGATCTCCTCTAAAGGACAATAATTTCAAAACATGTGATCACGATACTCGCTCTTATTATCTGATCTGATACACTTCAGTCTCAAACCTTTCTCATTTTCAACTATGTCCTTCCACTTCTTAAATATTTCGTGTACGTCAGATTTTTACTTTAAAAATTAAACTCATATTTTTTTGGTGTGATCATTGATGAAAGTGATGAAAAAATTGAAATATCTAATGAACTAAACTGAAGTAGGACCCCATACGTCAGTATGTACGAACTCCAGTTTCTTTAACATTACCATTGACCCTCGTTTGGAGAAAGAAATTTTATTCTTGTCATATGCACAATATTCACAGAAATCTAAATTTATTGTTTTCAAACCCTGAATCTTGTTCTTTTAAAATAGGGACTTAATACATTTCTTGCTTATATGGCTAAGTCTGTAATGCTGAAAACCTGCTTCAACCGTGGCTCCAACCACATGAATATGTTTTGTCATCTCATTAATTAGGTAAAGTGTACTTTCAATACCACCCCGAGATATCACCATTGCTACCTGTTCACCTTTCAAGAATCATTTGTAAAAATAGTCATGCACCCTGACTTTGTCAGCTGATTAACTGAGATTAAATTTCTCTTCAGACTGGAGTATTTCTTACTTCACTATGGTTTTAGATTATTTCATTAGGCAACTTGATATCACATCGCCCTTTTCGACGATATTGTATGCTTTGTTATATCTCAAATAAACATTCCCTAAGTCACTTTGATTGTAATTTTTAATACATATTTGTTGGGCATGCATAAAAAGAGGCAACCGATTCTACCATCCAAGATTCAATATTGACTAAAGATAAAATCAAGGAGTCACATTGGATTTCACCTATAGAAACATTTGTTGAGAGATTTCTATCTTGACGTCCACCACTAGTCTTCCATAGAGCATTGTAATCTTTTCTTGAAATGATCTTTTTTTTTTTCGCAGTTCCAGCATTCTTTTATATCATTTTCTTTGCATATCCTGAATTTTTTCTTTTGTACTTTAATCTGTTTCCACCTATATTCGTGTTCAAATTCCTTCCCATGTTTTTGACATTCAACGCAAAATATTAAGATCCATCATTCGTCATCTTTCTGCAAACTTTTTCATTTGACACTAATCCCACGATGTCCTCAAGTTCAACTTCATATTACCAGAAAAGTTACTAACCACTGTGATCAATCCATCACATTTGTCCGACATTGAAGGCAGAATTAACAGTGTCTTAATTTCATCATCAAATTGATACCTACAAAACATAACTAACCAGTCATAATATTGAAATTTTTCAGGTGTTCAGCCACCAAACTGTCTTCCACCAGATTCATATTAACTAATCTCTTCATCAGAAAAAATTTATTTGAAGTAAAATATTTTTCATACATCTTTGTTAGTTCCGTCATGGGATCCACCATAATTTTTCATTCACTTTGTTGAACACAACAAACGAAGAAAGTGAAAGATGGATCAAACTTAGGGTCGTTCGATCCAAGACCTATTCTTCTAGACTCATCATTTTAGACTCTTAGTGATTCAATTTAATGGCAAATATAATTTCTTTTGATACAACAAATCTTTCATTTATATTTTCCAGAACGCAAGGTTCGATCCGTTAAACTTCTCCAATTGTACTTTGCTTTGTCGGTCCCACTCGAATTAAAATTCTTCAGTAAATAAAACCCCACTCTGATATCACATGTTGGGACGGATATGCTTCGAGGGCTTCAATCGATTTCCAATCAAAATTACATCGCAGGAAATATGATCACACAGATTCTATAAATCTGAAACAAAATATCAAACAAAAACGCATAACAAANTTTGATTAAAAGGACCGGTCGTGCAGTGCTCAATGCCAAGGTGCTACATGTAGGGATGGAATATACACTGAGAGCTTCGACCAATTTACAATCAAAACCGCATCACAAAAAATAGGCTCACACTGATTTTAGAAATCCGGAACAAACTATAGAATAGAAACCCACAACAAAATAATCACATAAAAACATACCAAAATTTTACTTAGAAAAAATCCAAGAAAGGAAGAAATCATTGACCAACACCACACCAAAAATTCACTATAAAAGGAAAAAGTGCAGAGATTTTTACCACTCAAATCTTTTCTTTACAACATTGGAATTTACAAGAATATTGCTCCAAATACTCTCTTGATTCCACAAAAAAAAATTCATGCTCTGAAATTCCTATTCCGAAATTCACTGCTCCATACCAAAACCTTCGAGAGTTCACCGTGCATAAAGTCATTATCGTAGCTTTGAATCGAGGACCTAAGAACTGAATTGTAGAGATAACCACACATGGCGTAAGGTACGCCACTCCACGATGTAATTAGTGCACACTCTCCGTGTTCCGAAGGCAGGAGTCAAAGGATTGCGGCATGGCTACGCCGCTACTTGACGTAAGTTTACGCCGTCCGACGCAGCTTATGCCTGTACTGACATGGCAACAACAATGTCACTATGCATAAGGCATTAGAATGCCCCTTCGTCTGTGGTTGTGGGTGTTCTTTCATGTTCCACATTTCAACATTCTCTCACTTGAATGCTAATAGCACCTAACACTTTTCTAGATATGTACCTCTATATATACCACATTCATAATATTATATCTTAGTGTGACTCATGTTTGGTCTCAACCTTTATGGACTCCAATTGAAGCCCAACATAGCTCCAGTTTCTTAATAAACACCATTTTATTCAATAGATTTGCAGGATTCCGAGTTGTATATCTTCTCAAAAATTAACTTATAATTTTCTAGGGGAGAGCGAATACAATAATACCTCAGGTGAAATATATTTTTGTCATGACATGAAAAACAACATTCTCAACAAGATGAATAACCCTCATTATCACTATGAAACTTTCCAATACTAAACTTCTTCCCCGGTTCTGCCATAAAGTCTTATAGTCAAATCATCTATTTGCTAATCGTACTGATAGAAATGTATTTGGCTTCCATAGGTTAAATTGCAATAATCTTTGGCACCTTTGAAACTCAACTCACCGTTGTGTTATCTAAATGAAGATATACTCTACTGTACTTTTTTTATTATCTAAATCTACAGTCAGATCTGAACCTACAAATCCATGTAAATTGGTCCTTGCATTTTGAAAGCAAAGTGTCATGTTGATTGTTCTCCTCAAATATCTAAAGATCCACTTCACGACCTCCCATGACGTCTATTTCAATTTTTCATGCACCTACTGACTACTCTCACTGCATATACAATATTTGGTCTTGTACAAATCATATCACCAATCAGACTTCCAACTGCTGAAGCATACAAAGTTCTTATTTGTGTTTGCTCGTCTTTGGACTTAGGCGATGGTTCTCTAAATAACTTGAAATGACTACCAAAAGAGGTTCATATTGGATTTGTCTCAGCCATCTTAAATCTATGTAGCATCTTCTCAATATACTTTACCCGGAACAACTTCACTCTACTTGCACTCATGTCCCCGTTGATTATCATTTTGAGGAACGTTCTGATTGGATCTAAATCCTTTATCTCAAACTCCTTTTATAATTGTTTTTTTATCAGTTTTCTATTTTTTTCATATATGTCCTTGCAATCAACATGTTATCTACATACAAAACGAGCAAAATATAATAATTGCCAACATTTTGATAAATCAATAGTGGTTTGATTGGCACTGCATGTATTCATTGTCTGATAGAATCTGTCAAATCTTCTGTATTATCATCTTAATTCCACTTCAAGCCATTGTCTCTTTTTCAACCTGTAAGTCAAATCTTCTTCACCTAAAACTTTATAACTCTGTGGTTGCACCATGTATAGTTCATTTTTCAGATCTTAATGTAAAAATGTTTTTATATTCATATGTTCAAGATATCGGTTTTCCTCTACTATCAAATTCAACATAACTCTAACAGTTGTCATCTTAACCACTTGAGAAAAAAACTCACTGTAGTTCACTCATTCCTTCTGTTAAAACTTCTTTATAAAAAACATTGTCTTGCAGCGTCTGCTACAATCTAATTCTTATTTCAACTTATAGACTCACTTTTTTTGTAGTGCTTTTTTGCATCTAATAATGCAACCAAATTCTAAGTTTGATTTGACATTAGTCACTGCATTTCATTGTTCAGGACAAATTCTCACTCACTTGAATCTTCAACATGAGTGAACTCCTCGTAATACTCTGATTCACTACTATTAGTTAGCATTAAAGTGTAAAAAATGAGAATACCTCTGTGTTAGTCTCTAGATTCTGATGGATCTTCAAACATCAGTAGCAGGTGACTAAGGACTTTACGTGTTTCATTTGATTGAGCCTTTTTTTTCATATTCCGAATCACCACTATCTTCTATCTTAACATATTTGGACTCTTAAAAAATAACTGACGAGCAATCCTGAATTGTGCTCTTGTTCTTGTACATTTCTATTTTATTGAATGTAACATTCATGCTCCTGATGACTTCTAATTTTGATAGTCCCAAAATTTATACCCAATTTTATCCGGGTCATACCCAATGAAAGTCAATTGACAGATTTTGAATCAAATTTACTCATGGACTCTGCATGAACATCTATATATACAGAACAGTCAAATACCTTTAAGTGAGATCCAAGCTTCTATAGATAAGCCTTCTTTCAAAGTTACCGATGGACCACAATTGATCAGATAAACTGTAGTATTCACTGCTTCTACCCGAAACTGACTTGGCAAGTTTGTATGCAACCTCATACTCGCACGCTTTGTGATGGTAATGTTCACGCGCTTAGTTACTCCATTTTGTTTTGAACTTTTTGGAACAGTGAACTCATATCTGATCTCCTCTAAAGGACAATAATTTCAAAACATGTGATCACGATACTCGCTCTTATTATCTGATCTGATCTGATACACTTCAGCCTCAAACCTTTCTCATTCTCAACTATGTCCTTTCACTTCTTAAATATTTCAAATACGTTAGATTTTTACTTTAAAAATTAAACTCATATTTTTTTTGGTGCGATCATTGATGAAAGTGATGAAAAAATTGAAATATCTAATGAACTAAACTGAAGTAGGACCTCATACGTCAGTATGTACGAACTCCAGTTTCTTTGACATTACCATTGACCCCCGTTTGGAGAAAGAAATTTTATTTTGCTTGTCATATGCACAATATTCACAGAAATCTAAATTTATAGTTTTCAAACCCTGAAGCTTGTTATTTTAAAATAGGGACTTAATACATTTCTTGCTCATATGACTAAGTCTGTAATGTTGAAGACCTGCTTCAACCGTGGTTCCAACCACATGAATATGTTTTGTCATCTCATTAATTAGGTAAAGTGTACTTTCAATATTATCCTGAGATATCACCATTGCTACCTGTTCACCTTTTAGGAATCATCTGTAAAAATAGTCATGTACCCTGACTTTGTCAACTGACTCACTGAGATTAAATTTCTCTTCAGACTGGAGTATTTCTTACTTCACTATGGTTTTAGATTATTTCATTAGGCAACTTGATATCAACATCGCTCTTTTCTACGATATTGTACGCTTTGTTATCTCTCAAATAAACATTCCCTAAGTCACTTTGATTGTAGTTTTTAATACATATTTGTTGGGTATGCATAAAATGAGCACCCGATTCTACCATCCAATATTCAATACTGACTAAAGGTAAAATCAAGGAGTCACATTGGATTTCACCTATAGAAACATTTGTTGAGAGATTTCTATCTTGACATCCACCACTAGTCTTCCATAGAGCATTGTAATCTTTTTTTGAAATGATTTTTTTTTCGCAATTCCAACATTTTTTTATATCATTTTCTTTGCATGTCCTGAATTTTTCTCTTTTGTATTTTAATATGTTTCCACCTATATTCGTGTCCAAATTCCTTCTCATGTTTTCAACATTGAACGCAAAATATTAAGATCTATCATTCGTTATCTTTCTGCAAAATTTTTCATTTGACACAATCCCACCATGTCCTTAAGTTCAACTTCATATTACCAGAAAATTTACCAACCACTGTGATCAATCCATCACATTTGTCCGACATTGAAGGCAGAATTAACAGTGTCTTGATCTCATCATCAAATTGATACCTACAGAATATAACTAACTAGTCATAATATTGAAATTGTTCAGGTGTTCAGCCACCAAACTGCCTTCCACCATATTCTTATTAACTAATCCCTTCATTAGAAAAAAAAATTATTTGAAGTAAATATTTTTCATACATCTTTGTGAGTTCCACCATGGGATCCACTATAATTTTTCATTCACTTTGTTGAACACAACAAACGAAGAAAATGAAAGATGGGTCAAACTTAGTGTCGTTCGATCCAAGACCTATTCTTCTAGACTCATCATTTTAGACTTCTTAGTGATTCAATTTAGTGGCAAATATAATTTCTTTTGATACAACAAATCTTTCATTTATATTTTCTCGAATGCAAGGTTCGATCCGTTAAACTTCTCTAATTGTACCTTGCTTTGTCGGTCATTGCTCCCACTCGAACTAAAATTCTTCAGTAAATAAAACCCCACTTTGATATCACATGTTGGGACGGATATGCTTCAAGGGCTTCAATCGATTTCCAATCAAAATCACATCGCAGGAAATATGATCACACTGATTCTAGAAATCTGAAACAAAATATCAAACAAAAACGCATAACAAAGTAATCACAGAAAAACACTAAGATTTAATATGGAAAAGTCTGTCAACGGGAAAAAATCACAAAGTATCACCACACCAAAAATTCACCATGAAAGAAGAAAGTAAAGAGATTTGTACCACTTAGATCATCTCTCTACAACACTGGAAATTTTAAGAACACCACTCCAAATCCTCTATTGATCTCACAAGAGAAATTGCTCTCTCCGAAATCCATCTTTTGAACTTAACCGTTCTACACTAAATCCTTCGAGTTTTCATAGTAAGTAATGTCATCATCGTTCACTCAGCATAATTATTTTGCACACTTCGTGGTTTGAAGGCAGAGTCGAAGGACCGCAACATGGCTACTCCGCTACTTGGCATTGGTACGCTGTTCAACATAGCTACGCATGATATTGGCGTGGCTATGCTAATCTTGCAATATATAGGGGAGTTGGAATGCTCCTTTATCTGCGGCTGTGAGTGTTCTTCCAGGCTCCACATCTCAACATTGCATGGTCTCTTTGCAAGCATGCAAATGAAATGAGTGGCCTGATTCTCAGAACCCCTTTGCAACTCTTATGATGACATGACAAGGTATACATAGACATGATATGAATTGTGGTAGCTATCACCGAGGCGCTGCCAATGTGGTGCCAAGGCACTGGGTTCTTTGCTTATACATGAGGGGACAACGCCATGACACTGCATATGCAACACCGAGGCTTGTACACTCTTGTCCAACCAAACAATGCACTCACTATTCTTTGTGCACGAAATTATGTATGTGCTAGTAAACAAAACTAGTACCCTAAGTAGCATTTTTTTTGTCTTTTCCTATCTCTCTCTCTCTCTCTCTCTCTCTCTCTCTCTCTCTCTCTCTNCAATGGTGGGACTTGGGCTTCCATCCTACATGTCTCACCTGGGATAACCATGATGTAAAAGAGATCACGGTTGTTGCATTGTATCACATTATGGGGATTGTGGGTTGAAAGGAAATGTCTTAACCTAGACGAAATCTATTGTCAAAGCGTATAATCCTCGGTGCTTCCGAAAGCACGAACTTGAACTGATCCGTCATAAACTGACGTAGGTAGACAAATTGGTCAACTAAAGGAGACCGAGTCCCAATGCTGCTGCAGTGATCGAGAAGATGGTGTTCAAGTGCTACCTAGATAGTGTCTTGGTGCAAAACGAACTTGGAATTTTTTTCCTCGAATTTTCAGGGAATTGCAGGGAGAGAGAGGTGGCTGCCTATCCTAAGATGCTTCCTCTATAAATAAAATTTGAGAGCCAGCCATCTACAACAAACATAAGGACTCTACGAGAAATGGAAAGATTTGGAGAGAAGTGAGATACATATTATCATGGAGTCGAGGTCGATCTTTGACTCACCAAGTTCCTTAGCATGTGTATGAACGGGGTCAAAAAGTTGCCTTAACCTATCCTCTTCAAGTACAAGCTCCTTAGAGATGAGCTTTTGCTTTTCTCTCTAAATGTCTTTCTCCCTCTCTCAACACTATAGCTCTCCTTTCTAGCAGCTACCAAGTGGTTCAAGAAGTACCAAGCAGCCAAGATGAAGGACTAGCAGCCCTGTAAGGATCTAAGAGGCCNCCTCTCAATTTGTAGATGCTTATATTTATGATTTTATGTTGTAATCTTTTGTTTTAGTGAAGAAAAAAATATTCTTTTTGCCCTAAATTTTGTATAAAATGGCTTTGATACCAATCTGATACGATTCAAGATGAATTTTTAAAAAAATTAGGGCAAAATACATATTTTTTTTCACTAATAGAAAATAACTCAACATGAATACATAAATACAAGCACATACAATTCGAGAGGTAGGTAATCTTTCCCAACACTTATAATTCAAAAGGTAGGCGTTCTCTCCCAAATCATAAAACTAAGACTCAAGACCACAATCTTGTGCATAACTCGAGCCCTAAACATATGAGTTCTATTTATATTCCACAATAGTAACTAATAAAAGATTAAATTGCCCTTAGGCGTAGGCGTAACACATACCTTTTTTTTCTTTGAGCTTGTCTTACATGTCTTGTCGACTTACTTGTCCTTGGGGGGCGTTTTCCTTTCCAAGGTGGCTTGGTCATGGCCTTGTATCTTAACATCCCTTGGTTGCATGCATCCTCCCTTGTCTCGACATCACTCATGTGCTCACGCCCACTTTAGGGCTTGGCTGCTAGTCTGGTAGCGGAAGCATGAAGTACTACACCCGAGCGGGGGAAGTGCTGCTTGCTTGGACCGGTTTGGTTCAGGCTTTCTTGTGTTCTGGAATGTCTGGTCAGCCTTTTGGCCCATTTCTATTTATTTTATTATTATATATTTGTGTTTCAAAGAGTTTAAGGTTAGTTTTGGTCATGTTTCTGTGCATGTAGTTGTCGTTATTCTGGTTTCCCTCTTGTAGGGCTTTATCCAATGGAGGGTGGTATTTCAGTTGTAGCTCGTATGAGGTGGTGATCTTCTTCTATGGGGTGAGTGGTGCTCCAGGTGTAGCATGTTCCCGATATAGTATTTATCCTTGACTTTTCATCCTTCGCAACAATCCCATCGCCACCGTCACCTCCTTTTTTCGTTGCCGAAACCATCAGAAAACACTCATTCTGTCTCTTGCAAGCCGTCTGCTACCACTCATTCTAGCCACCCTTTTTCACTGTCCAGCCATCCGCCTTTGCTACTGCAGCCCGAGACAACCCACTCTTTGTCGTTTCGCAGTGCCACACATTCCTCTCATCATCTCCATCATTTTTGCTCGCTGCCGCCATCTCGAACAACTGTTCCTGGCTATTTGCTGCTGCTCTAGCCTTCCAACGAGCCCCTATTTGTTGTTGTTCAGCCCGCCAACCTTCACTTTTCCCTACTGCAGGTCACTCCAACTTCCTCTTCCACCTTCTATGGCCATNTCTCTTTGTTGTTTCGCAGTCCCACACATTCCTCTCATCATCTCCATCATTTTTGCTCGCTTCCGCCATCTCGAACAACTGTTCCTGGCTATTTGCTGCTGTTCTAGCCTTCCAACGAGCCCCTATTTGTTGTCGTTCAGCCCGCCAACCTTCACTTTTCCCTACTGCAGGTCACTCCAACTTCCTCTTCCACCTTCTATGGCCATCCACCGCCACATCACCATCCCCTATGGATCACTCACCAAACCGACTATTACCTTTGGATATATTTAGTTTTGTTTGTTGTTGTATTTAAGTGAATGTAGTTGTAATCACATATTTGATTTCAGTAATAATATTTGTCTTCTTATTATTGTTTGGGTTAACTCCGTATTATTTGCTATCAAAGTTAGCCTAATCTTAGTTCTATCATATGATTTCTAGCTGAAATAATAGGAACAAATGGTTGGACAGTTGGAACAATAGAAATTAGTAGGAAACGACTATTTTTGGGAGGCTGCAATGAGGAACGAGGCATGGAGCGAATGAAGAGTGCGGGGAAGGAAAGGTTGAGGATAAATACTCTCTTGGAAGAAGATAACCACCTCAGACGGGTTATAGTCAGAGCACCACCTCAGACGAGCTATAATCGGAGCACCACCTACAACTGTTTTGAGCAGAATCATGAAAAAACTAAAACCTTCACATAAGAATCAGTTTTATAAGTCCTAGGTAGTAAGGATCGTGCCCACTGTTAGAAGGAGGCGTCAAATCCTTTTAAGGTTGATTGGCCCTCAGAATCTCAACATGAACCTGTCTTTGCTGCCCAAGTTTCACTGCACCCGGTCTAGACGTGGAAGTGGTTTTGGGACCGCAACAAGGGTCGCGAGATTGCAACGACACTATCTTAGGATCGCAGAGGGTCCCATGCGGGGAAGCTTCCGTGTCAGATGACAATGAGGAAAAGTGGGAGATTGCATGGAAAAAACCANACCTTCACATAAGAATCAGTTTTATAAGTCCTAGGTAGTAAGGATCGTGCCCACTGTTAGAAGGAGGCGTCAAATCCTTTTAAGGTTGATTGGCCCTCAGAATCTCAACATGAACCTGTCTTTGCTGCCCAAGTTTCACTGCACCCGGTCTAGACGTGGAAGTGGTTTTGGGACCGCAACAAGGGTCACGAGATTGCAGCGACACTATCTTAGGATCACAAAGGGTCCCATGCGGGGAAGCTTCCGTGTCAGATGACAATGAGGAAAAGTGGGAGATTGCATGGAAAAAACCACGGTATGTGGCTGTTTGGGCTGCTGCAACGGGGAAAGGGCGGCTAAGAGAATTGTGGGGAGGATGTGGAATGGGAATAGGGAAGATAATAACCTCCTCGGGAGTGAGATACAACCGAAACACCATTTGAATGCCTGGATACATCCCTCGAAGGGAAAAAGAGACGCCGGCAGCATTCCCGATACAAAACACTCCAAAATCTGAGCTAAAACACGAAAACAACATTGCTTTTAGACTTAGGGTAAATTGGAGTGGACTTCACTCCCAATAGGAGCGAAATCCATGTGAAGGAAGGGTCGACTGGCCTTCCTAGACTTGTCCAATTCACAATTTAGTGCCGCGGTTTGTGGTACTATAGTAGGTATCACAAAAATGTCTTTGTGGGAAGCTCCTGCATCAGTCTGAAATATGGCTGTTTCTACAGCCACTATTGGAAGACCCATCGTAATGGGTCTACCTTTGAAAAATGTACTGCTTTCGTTGTCCAAAGTTCTGTGGTTTTGATGCCTACCGTTGNTTGCCGCAGTTTGTGGTACTATAGTAGGTATCACAAAAATGTCTTTGTGGGAAGCTCCTGCATCAGTCTGTAATATGGCTGTTTCTACAGCCACTATTGGAAGACCCATCGTAATGGGTCTATCTTTGAAAAATGTACTGCTTTCGTTGTCCAAAGTTCTGTGGTTTTGATGCCTACCGTTGATTATGGTTATGAGCTATAGACTGGTAACGATGCAAGATGCAGATGGTGGTGGGGACTGGTTGGGGTGGGAAGATTTTATTGTTCATTAAATTTCTGTTGTTTCCTTTTTTTACATTTTCTTAGTATAATGCTATGACAATCTATGTCTTTTGAAGGTGATTTATTGAAGTTACTAGATGATTCTTCCTCAGAAGTGGTTTTGCAAACTACCTACGGAAGCTTAAATCCTCCTCTTGGGAAACACCGCTTGAAGGTATTACAATGTCGGCAGATTACGTGGTACCTTCGTGTATCATTCAAGTTAGAAGTGGATATTAATTCTTATTTCCTCGATACTATTGTTTTATTTTTAACTTTCTGTCTAGGAAGCTGAAATTACTGCTTGTACACTATTTATATAGTTGTAGATATGCCATATGCTTTCTTAATATACTAGAACTTTGCATTTTNGGGTATTGAAGTAGGAGAAGGTTGATCATTAGTTAGTTCTTCTTTTTTAATTTATCTTTGTTTTCACTTTGTCTCATTTAGGTATCCTTACAATAACTTTTTACATCATCAAGTGGATAATATTATTGGATCATGCTTGGACAGCAAAAGAACTTTACTGGTAGACCATATTCTCAGGGACTGTGACATTGTGGCTAAAATTCTTGAAGCGGAAAAGCAGCCTGTTCTGCCAGCAGATTCTACTAAGGTAGTTTCCATTTGGTTTTTTTTCTGTAACCCATGAAATAAACACTACCATAAAATTTCTAACTAGTTATTGTCCTTGTATTGACAACTCTTTTGTTGAAGCCAACTCTAGCGGCAGAGGGACGACCACCTCCAAGAGTAGGCAATATTGGACATTTGTCACGGATGGCTAACAAGCTTGAACAGGCAGCAAACTCTAGTGTTATAATACAGACGCATCTGCAGGTTAGCCTCCATATCCAGCTCATTTTTTGACATCTAGTAATTTTTTAGTGGCTTTAGTTAACCTTGAATTGAATGCCTAAGAGCGGCATTGCTAGTTGAGACTTTTGTATACAAACTACTGTACTATGTCAAGTATAAATTCCTTTCTGTTTTGTTAATTCTCTTGAATCTAGTCATTCTGAAAGATATTTTTAAACGCTCATCTGTTCTTGTATATTATGTTTTCAATTTAATCGAGATTTTGTACTCGTATTTGTGTAGGAGTTAAGTGTGGCAGTGTTGCCACATTGTACAGCCTCAAATCTTCAATCAAAATTTCATGTTTTATGTTTTATCAAATGCCTTTGTAAACTAGTGAGAAGATGTGGATCTTGTGGGGGATTGTTGGCTACTTTTTCTTATTTACTAGCATTTTCTGATTTATGGCTAACTTGATTTCATAAACTCCATATTCTTCAGGAAAACAGTGAATGGATTAATTGGCACACCAATGTCCTAGTCAAGCGCAATGCCATTGAAAATGTTTACAACTGGGCTTGTGGGTATGACTTCAATTTTTTTTCTTTGCTGCCGCACTGATTGGACCATTGTATATTTTAGTGATTTGTATTTATGTCTGAAGCCTACTTAAAATATTTATTTATTTTAATATGAATATAAACATTGAGCTGTTTCCTTCTGTTTTGCATGACAATGGACCTACATGTTTTCTGACAAAATTCAAGATTTGGTTTTGCTTCCAAACAATTTTTTTTTATGGTCTTTATTATTATGTTAGACCTTTGGAGTATGTACATACTTTGTTGTCATTCTGGACTATTAGCAGCTATGTACAGAAATCTGGACTTGTTTTTATGTACTCCAATTGTATATATTGATTGTTTTAACGACAAAGTCACTAGACTGAAAGCTTTTGTTTAGGTGCATCTCAGCATTAGCAATTTGATTTCTAGTTTGCTAATCTCTTAAGACTTCTTATTGTTGGGGATTACATGCATAGTTGTGCTATGCCTGCTTTGCCGACATTCAAGTGAATACCCCTTCTTTCCCGGAGATATATTTTTTAATGAAAAGTTAGTGATCAAGAATATTGTAGGGGAAGAAGCGTTTTATTTAGTACCATTTGGAGTTTGTACTTGAAATAAATTGATCCTAGTTTTCATTGGATTGTGGATTTTGGCCATCTTTAGAACTTGTGCATGTATGGACAAATCATGTTGGTGTTTGCTTATAGTAAATTGAGACATGGTTGACTTCCGTGAATTTAATTTATGATGTTATCTAATTTTTATGCTAGCCTGTATTCAATAAATGTGCATGTATTTTCTAAGAGCCTGAGATTATTTGAGAAATAAAGAGTTCTGCTTTCTCCACCTCTTTATCCTCTTGCCCTTTACAAATGCACACTTAACAAAGAAGAAACATTGTTTCAGGATTTATCTGCAACCTCTTCATTTTTTTCTCCATGTTTCTTCATCAACTTGTGCTGTCTGCAAATTTGATCATTTAGGTTAATTTTGTGTTATTGGTAACATTATTTCTATGCTTAAAACATGCCTTGAATATCTTGACTTCGAGACCATAATAGAAAATAGGAGTTGAGCAGCGTGATCTTGCTTTGATGACTTCACAAATGTTGCATGTTATTGAAGTTGAATTCTGCAATAGTTATTGTCGCATGATATGGATTGCGGTACTGTAGCCACTATAGTACCCGCGGATCCCCCTCTTCCTATTTTGATCCCTTGCCTAATTATATTTTCTTTCTAATTCTATTTCCTTCATATTCTAACTCATTCCTAGTCTAACTACTAGTACTTATTATAAATATATGTTGCTTGTTGTCTTAGGGTTCAGCTTTTGATTGATTCTAGATTTCTGAATTTTGTCCAAGTCAACCGTCGGGGTTGTTTTTCCTTCTAGGGTTGTATCCGATGACGACTGATACTTCAGTTGTATCTCATTCGAGGTGGTGGCCTTCTCCAAGGGTTCGCGCGGTGCTCCTTCTGTAGTTCGATCCTGCGGGGATATTTATCCCATTCAACTCTTCCGAAGCCCCTTTCCAGCCATCCCCGCACTGCTGCAGCCCTACCTAGGCTGTCCAGCAGCCCAACACCCTTCCCTTCATTATTTCCAGCACCATCTTTGCTGCAGCCACCCGACAAAGACCCTCGTCACTGTTTTCCTGTAGCCGGCTGCCATCTAGCTCCCTCCCATCTTGCTGCCATCCCTCGTCGTTGCCTTCCAGCACCCAACCAAACCCTTTCCTGNTGCGGGTCCCCCTCTTCCTATTTTGATCCCTTGCCTAATTCTATTTTCTTTCTAATTCTGTTTCCTTCATATTCTTACTCATTCCTAGTCTAACTACTAGTACTTATTATAAATATATGTTGCTTGTTGTCTTAGGGTTCAACTTTTGNCGCGGGTCCCCCTCTTCCTATTTTGATCCCTTGCCTAATTCTATTTTCTTTCTAATTCTATTTCCTTCATATTCTAACTCATTCCTAGTCTAACTACTAGTACTTATTATAAATATATGTTGTTTGTTGTCTTAGGGTTCAACTTTTGATTGATTCTAGATTTTTGAATTTTGTCCAAGTCAACCGTCGGGGTTGTTTTCCCTTCTAGGGCTGTATCTGATGATGACGACTGATACTTCGGTTGTATCTCGTTCGAGGTGGTGGTCTTCTCCAAGGGTTCGCGCAGTGCTCCGACTGTAGTTTGATCCTGCAGGGATATTTATCCCATTCAACTCTTCCGAAGCCCCTTTCCAGCCATCCCCACACTGCTGCAGCCCTCCCTAGGCTGTCCAGCAGCCCAACACCCTTCCCTTCATTGTTTCCAGCACCATCTTTGCTGCAGCCATTCGACAAACACCCTCCTCACTGTTTTCCTGCTGCCGGCTACCATCTAGCTCCCTCCCATCTTGCTGCCATCCCTCGTCGTTGCCTTCCAGCACCCAACCAAACCCTTTCCTGCCACCTCTCTGCTGTCCCAGCCTCACAAAATCCCTTCCCCCGCATCCTAGCTGCTGTTCCAACGTTACTGAACCAGCTCCCTACCATCTAATCGCTGGCTCAGCCCACACAACCCCACACCACAGTTCCCAGCCCCCAACCTTCTTCCTGCAGCCGGCCAACACTCCCCTTCCCTTCCTGGTCGCACCCAAGGTCAACTCACAACCTCTTTCATTGGTCACCACTCTTGGGAACCATTTTAACTGAGTTTGATAGTGTTGTGTGTCTGTTGTTGTTTTTCTCCTTCGTTGTACTGCTTGCTTCAAATAATAATATTTCTTTTTCCATTGTGGTTAGGTTTAACTCCGGTATCAGTTCTATTCATTGAATGATGTATATTCCCCAAACAAATCTTATCATAAGTTTGATTTCCCAATTCATGTGCATCACATTAGCATGTATGGAATATTTTTTTCTTTTTATATAAGACATATTAGTATTCCGTAAGCATGTGCATAAATTGTTAAATCCAAAAAAAAAAAAAAACTCTATCATTATTATTATTTTTTTATTTTTGGGGAGGGGTGGGTGTGCTTCGTTTGGATGAACCAATATTAAAATGTCCGCTTCATTTTTTTTAACAGATTTGGCTATTCTATTCATTCTAGTTTACTTTCTCGATAAGTGTATTTTTTTCCTTAACACTTTCGATGTCTTTCTATCATTTTGATTCTTATAATGAGTGTTTTTTTTGCTTGGGAATCATGTTGATTCTTTCTTTTTTTACGGCCATGTCATTGTATTGTTATCAGTAATCTTATTTTCTTGATATGTTTGAAAAGGCGCCCAACTTCATTACAAGNGCGGCGGGAGACGGATCGAGCGACTTCGTGGTCTTCGGTCGAGGGAGAGGCGAGGCAGCTTCGGTTCGGTGCGGGAGACGGGATCGAGCGAACCGAGCGGCGACTGCGGGAGACAGGATCGAGCGAACCGAGCGGCGACTGCGGGACCGAGCGGCTTAGGCTTGGGGAGGAGGCGAGCAATCGAGCAGAGGTCTTCGACGCACAGGGAAGAGCGGGATAGCACGGGAAAGAAAAGCTCGGAGCTGCGAATTAAGTCCAAAAAATCCCAGAGGAAAAAGACGCTCCCTTCCTTTTAGAATCGGAGCGGGAGGCCGTTACATTGGCGGGGAAATTAATAATTTCCAAATGCAGGGGA
>JXCR01132849.1:43857-67626 GCA_002079205.1 Phalaenopsis hybrid cultivar
ATGCATTTTATTTATCTGTGCAGGCTCATGGATCAGTTGAACGTGATGACGAGGTGTGTTTCTTGCGGTTTTTTGGCCATCATTACATGATATATTTATCTATTCTCAATGAGTGACTAAGCGGTTCAATATACATTTAGTTAGACTTACGCGATGTCTTTCAGGAACTAGAATCAGTGACTGAATGATGATCTTCCTCTCTTGTATAGACACAGTTATTTACTATTTGGGAACTTTACACACATACCTCACAATTCTTATGTATTTAAATATCGAACACCTAAAGTTTGATATTCACGCTTACAAATAATTAGTTCCATAAATTTATGCATGAAAAGTGTATTTCACTTTTAACAATATAGTGATGGAGATATTTTTATGTGATGTAATGTAAGATGTTGGATATGTAAATAGATAAGAATTGTGTGGTATGCATGTAAATACTTTTTAATCTAGCTGACTGACTGGTAAAATTTCAAATTTATTTAAGCTACAGGACGTTTACTTCGACGATGAATCTGCCGAAGTTGTAATTTCATCCCTGCGTTTGGGGGATGATCAGGATAGGTACTATCTGCTTGCTATATTCATTCCACCACCTTAACTATGAACTTCTTTTTCCGTTCCATTTCTTCAGCAGAACTAGCATTACAAACAACCAGTAATATCTGTTGTCCTGACTTTATTTCTTACAAAACAAAAACTTTGTATTTACAGCGGTTCATTGTTCACAAACTCAAACTGGTTTGCTTTTGAGGAGGATAAAGCTGTTAGCGATCCATCTAGTGCTTCCATTGCCTCTCCATCTCCTAATTCTGAGGACACTGACGAGGTTGTGGTTGGTGAAAGCTTAAACCCAATTGACAGAACACTCAACAGAAAGTTTCCAGAACCTGGAACTGTTTTCTTAGGGAATGGCCCTATTGATGAATCCATGGAAGATGCCGGCCATTCGAGCCCCACAAAAGAAAACGATAAATCGCCTGAATGGGTTGAATGGAGGGAGATGACCGACCCCAGCGATCTCTGCTGTACGAACTCGACTCCTAATGTCCCAAATGGCGATATTGAAGCGAAAAAGGTTAATGAAAAAGATGATCATAACTTGAGTGTTGATAAAGGCATGCCTTCATTAGCACAGAATGATATAACCAACCAGGAAGCAGAGAGATCGGCTGGCCCTGCTTCTAAAGCCCCTCCTGTATTAGCCGAGGCTAATCTAGAGCACGAGAATCCGATCGAGGAGGATAAGTTGACTTAGGCATTTCTGATTTTAGCGGGCTGCTCGACACATGAATGGGGCAACAGCTGATACAGTAAATTAAACTAACGCGCGGCAGATTTGTTATCGTAGAACCCTTTGTACATCAGGAAGTTCCATTCTAGGCGGTGGACTTTATATGCTTAATTTGTACCTGTACAAAATTATAGCTCTCTGACATCCAATTATATCTGCCAGCATCTCTCATACTAAGGCCCATCCAATGCCGCCCCTATTAAAACCTGCTTTGGTTCCGTAACGTTATTCTCTGATATCAGCGGTCTAGGTTTATGTATTTTCTTTGTTATGCTCTGTCCTTTGGAATGTCAAATAACTTTTGTAATTCTTTTCGCTATCAATTCCGTCAGACATTAATATTTGTTGTAATTGTTCCCAGTGTTATTGTTTTAACTTTTGAGGTTTGATCACCAGGTGTGAGACGTATGCGGTTATTTGCCTTGCTTTTTTTAATTTGTTAGGATGTTAGTTTCTGGAACTAGTGCTTAGCAGGAGGGATGCCAAAAATTGAGCCAACAGGGCAGAATTAGCTTCTCCCATATCTTTTCTGTTGACTACAACTCTTGATGAATTTGTTTGATTAAGGTTGAATATATATATATATATATATATATATATATATATATATATATATATATATATATATATATATATANCCTTTGTTTGTAATCTATGAGCTATTTGCTTGAAATTCAAAATTTTGCATCTTTAATTCATTTGTTTGTTTTCACTTCTTTTTTTATTGCAAAAAATACNGCTACGGTGCGGAAGACCGGAAGAGGCGATCAGGCGAGTGCAGGAATCGGGATCAAGGTTCTTCGACGCAGGGAAGAAGCGAGCAGGCGAGGCGTTTCCAGATTTCTGCATTCTATTTCTAGATTTCTGCATTCTTTTTTTCAGATTTCTGCATTCTATTTATAGATTTCTGCACTCTACTCTGGTGAACCACAACTCTTATTAAATATTAGAATATTTCACATATAAAACGACATATATCTAAGCTTGTTTCTTTACAGATTGTTTGGATGGCAGTCATTGGCTTCAAAATATTCAGTTTATGTGTGGGAACATGGGATCAAAAAATATTGAGTAAAATGTTGGAAGAGGAAATATGCATCTTTGCAATTGTTTTGTTTTTGTTTTGGTAAAATGTTGGATGAGTGAAATGTTGGCAATATTATTATAAACTATGGCCTCCCATTCCTTATTTTAATTTTTCCCGTCCTTGTCACTATGTTGTTTGTGAGCAACCGAGAGCATTTCTCTGAGGTTTGAGATATGGGAAAGGTTTTAGACTTTCATTCATGACGTCTTCTTAATTATGGCCGTTTTGGGTCAGAGTATGGGTGCTATAGTGATTTGTTATGGTTAAAAATGCAATATTTATAGAAAAAATAATGGCAGCATCGCCTTCCTTATGCTTTTGATAATTTTGTCGAGGAATCTTGAGTATTGTGTGAAGTAATTAGCTTAATTACTTAAAAATAAAAAGTAAAGTTAAGGTGTTAGATATTTAAATACATAGAAATTGGGGGGTATGTACGTAAATACCCTTTTTAATTGGTTGACTAAAGGAATAGTCACAGTATATATGGTTGTCCTTTATTTCTTTTAAGTAGTCCACAATTCCCAAAACTAGCAATGAAAAGCTTGATATGTTTGAAGGGATGAGGGGCTTTTATTTTTATTTTGAAAGACATACATTCATACCACTCAAATCTTATATATTTACAAGCATGCCTCTATGAAAAATTGCTCCTCTGCTAAAGCGCTTTTGTTTTAAATATCAAATCAGAGGTCGTTATAGTATTAGGTTTTCATAAAATGAAAAGTATGCTCCTATTGTGGGGGAAATGGAAAAAGAAAAGCATGTTATGTAATCAAAAGTATTTCACTAACCGTGACCAGGCAATGCATTTCCCATGGAGAATCGAATCAGCACACCTTTTCTTTCTTCTAATGTGTGATTGCTTATCTTCACTTTTTATTTTGTTCTCCATTGTTCTTTTTCTATTCTCAGTATGCTAAGGTTTTATTTTTTTCATTTGTCTTTAACAGACTCTCATATCTTCAAATTAGTCATCTGTAAAATGAGTTTGTGATATCTCTATTTTTGTTTGTTCTCTTCTCACATTGGCCCCTATGGTTCCTCATAAATGTCAATCTTATTAGATTAAAATGGTGTCATGTTTAATTCTATTTTTTTGCTATATGCTCTTTGCTTAATTTTGTGAACTACGTCAGCAAATGGACAATACAAAAGATGACACAACATCTGCTAACTGAGACAACTAAACTGTATTATTTTTTTGTGATATATATATGAAAGAAATTGAATTAGGAAATATACTACTAAAATATTTCAACAAAGAAGGTTGGCGTAACATTATAAATAACTTTTAAGAGAAAATTGAAATGGTGTATGATCAAACCCAATCAAAGAATAAATGAGACCAATTAAAAAATACTGAAAAATCTTGAAAAAGCTCAAAAGAGGACTTACTGGCCTTAGTTGGGATCCAATTGAAAACACTACAGATGCATCAACAGATTGGTAGAAGGAGAAATTAGAGCTTAAATCTATTTTAAGACATGCATATTTAATATTTCCTTTATTGCACACTTGTTTTACATAACTTCTTCATTCTGATTTTTTGAATGACATATTGTATCAAGTGCTAAGAAATTAAAGTAGAAATTAAAGTTTGATGGAATGAAAAGCGGTACCAAGTATCAAAGTTTCCTCAAAACTTTTTATATGCGTGCCACTCTATTTTTATATATTTACATAGCTAACACGTGAACTTCAATTTTTTGGTGTGATATGAAAGATTTTGGTAGTGTAAATGCAAAAAATCAACATCCGATGATATTACTGTTATTTTTTTTATTGGTACTTGGTTGTGTGAGGCTACTATGCCTCCTTGAGCGTATGGTTGTGTGAGGCTACTATGCCTCCTTGAGCGTATGGTTGTGTGAGGTACTTCTGATGGTCTTTGTTCTCATTTTAACTTGATGGAAATGAGAAGTTTTGAGGTGTTACATTTTTAAATACACAAGATATATGTGTTATGCTTAGATGGTCTATGTTTTGGGTGTTTTATGATGGTCTTCTATCTTTTGGAATAATGCCGTGAGAGGGTGTTTGATGATAAAGAACTAGTTTGTCTTCTGATTTCTGTCAGAGGGTGTTTGATGTTGTGAGATATTGTATGGTGGTAACTCTAGATTTGAATTGCTCCACGGGTGGCTAGAACTGTCGCTGTGCCGGGTGGTTTTTGGTTGTCTTCTGATTTCTGTGACATTTTCGAAGCTTCTATTATTGGATTTATCCCATTATTTATTTATTTTTGTCTGTGACTTTGATATTGATCTTTGGACTTTACTTTTGTTAGATTTTGTGATTGTAGCATTTATTTTATTGTTGTTAACGTTTTATCTATTTTGATTATGTACATGTGTTATGGAGAACAAACTGGATCGCATTAGGTTTTTATTTTGTGAACATACTTATTTTTTGGGCAATTTGATCTATCACAATTTCTTGTGCTTGTGTTGCTGTTGAAAGACATAATTGGATGATTTCTTACGATTTAGTTAATATCCACCTTTATTTGAGTGAAAATAACTTGATAAATTGTCAGTAGATTTATTTCGCAGGAAACATATTTTGAACAGTGTTTTCCAAATAATTTAAACAGAACTGTGTTTATATACTCAGCGGCATTACAATCATTTTTTCAACAGACAACACTTTCAAAACTGTGTTTTCCAATTAGACCAATTGCTTCTGAACTCCAATTCGTAAACAGTAAATTTTCAACACTTAACTTCTAAAACCAAATTTTCTACAGCTATAGCCGAAACAAACACAACATGAGTTAATTTTTTGAGATATGATTCTTCATTTAGGCTAGATACCGTCACATCATGATCATTACATCCATACATGTTTGCGTGGTATCATAGTAGATTGCAGGTGACATATTTTGTATATATAATATTTGATATATTCATTCTCTGTGGTTTATCAGATTGTGGCTTGATCCTCATAGATCAGACCTTATACTTAAGCATTGATGCACTCTCATTTTAGTTTATCGTCTTATAAATTTCTCTGTCTTGTAGGATAGTTTATGCATTTGCATGTGGAGGTTATCCTCTCATTAAGCCTTAAATTAGCCTAATGGCCCATTTGGGATAATTTTCTACCTCCTTTGCGTTTTAGACCTTCACTATGGTATCGTTTGAGGAACTACTTTCTTGTTACTTTTTAAAAACTTCTGTGATGGGAAGCTGTTTTTTGCATCCTGATTTATTAAAATACGGTGATTGTAATAAATATGATGTCTTATTTTTTGGAAAATTATATATTTATAATTCCCATCATAACTTTTTAAAAAGGTACTTTCTCCACCACAATACTATGACATCCTTTTTAAAAAATTGCATCCACCCCAAACAGGCCATAAGTCGTTTTCTTATGATGTGTATTATCATATGTTTCTTACACATATCATTTGATCCATGCTGATAATCCTATACCATCATTTAGCTAGGATTAGGATATCTTTTAGCTCGCTGTATTTACTATTTCTTCATCGAGGGTTGAATCATGTCCCAATCCATCCAATTTAATTGTGCAATTCACTTTTGCAATTGCCATCATTAGCTGGAGGAACCATTTCTCTCTAGACTATCTTTACCCTCATTAGATAGATATGCTTGCCTTGGGTAAATCCTTATATTTTGCCGGAAACATTTATCTAGACATCCATTCCTATGTATGTAGGTGAATCATTCTCACTCAAATTAATTCCCATTTTTGAACCTACCCATATTTGGGTGAGAATGATATTTTGTCATATGTAGGTGAAATCATTCTCACTTGCATATTCCATCTTCTCAAGCATATCATATTTTGTTTGGGTTGAGTCATTCACACTCTAAATGGATTATATCCCATTCAAGTGTCCCTGTCATATTAGATCAGATCTAATGTTATAATTGAAATAAAATAATAATAATTATTATTATAATAACAACGATGAATCGAAACATAACCGCTGAGCAGTTCAATTATTAGAGACGAGAGGGGGCTTCTGCGGTCCTTTCATCGGTAGCCTTTAGAGAGCAAGAGAAGAAGTCGAAGAAATGGAAAAAATATTAGGTCAGTGGGCTTCACAAATTTTAACACTGGCCAACACAGTATATTGAGGTGACATCATTGGACTCCTGATGTAATATTTGCTCGAAGAAAGTAATGTGCGGCTCTGTCGAGAGGAAGGATGAAGTAGAAGAGCGAACCTTGCATGCGTGTAGGATGGTCAGCCGAGCCTTTCGATGCTAAGCCCTAGTCAGAGGAGCCAATGACGTTGTACTCGTGTAAAGGAAGGAGGTGGCGGCGTCGTGTACGTTCGGTGTAGGAGTTGAGATCGCGTGCCTAGTTTCCTTTCAGAGCAGAAGAGGCAGGGAGAAGATTGCATGCGACACCACTATCGAGCCAAGGAAGGTAACAATAAGCCGCCCTTCTCGTGCGNTATACGTACATATATATACGTACATATATATACGTACATATGTATATATACATATATATACGTACATATGTATATATGTGCATATATACATATATGTATATATGTAATGCATTTACCTTTGTTGTTGGTAACTTAAAAATTCACCTTGCAAATGGATTAAAAAGAGCATCTACCCTTAGACATGGATCATCTACATTTAGAGAGTGGCCTTGTGATTACAATTGATCATTTCTCATCAAGAATCCTGAAAAAGGCATGTGAAATTAAAGTTCATTATGGTTATAAAATAATTAAACTATGATTTACTCCATGAATTGCAAATCATGTGATATGTTCTATCGAAAATACAATGAAAATTTTTGTAGTTTAATGTTTGTATTACCGTTTGATTTATAACAAATATTTAACGAAGACAATTTTTACTATTATATTTGGTTTTTTTACGAGGAATAATCAAATTGAGAACATTATGGTTTTTTATTCAAATTTTCAAATGTTATTAGCCAAACTATACAGTATAATATAGCATGATGGTTCTTTAGAGCACTTTACCTTAAATTCTTTTCTTGAATCTAAGTTGAAAGAAATATATGAACGCCTTTTTGAGTCAATAATCTTGCGTAGATATTTATTTGTGGTCTAATGTTATTCTTTAACAGTATTTTATACTAAATAAATTGTGCAGGCAAGAGTGCTATTGGCTGTCTTTTATTATTTCTAAACAAACCAAAACTCGCTATTTATAATTTTTTTCCCTACTTAGGAATTCTACAATTAGTCATATTGAAACATTCATTCTTTCATAAGCATAAACTGTTATTCCCATCCAGACACTTACCCATGCTACTGATGATTTGGCATTTTTTTTAAGTTGCTTTAATTTTATTTGTTTTGGTGCAGCCTGATTATCTTTATTTTGGAAAGTGTCTGTTATACCTTGTTTATATATGGAACTACAAGATTCATGGTTTCCATTTCATTTTTTTGACCATCTCGGAGTTAAGCATAGAATTTATCCATTGTTTTTTCAGCTTAACGTGTTTTCCTCATACAGATTGTGGAGTTCATCTCTGTTTTGTTGACAATTGGTAATGAAGCTGCGGAGGAGGAGTTGATTCATCTAGGGGCTATAAGAAAAGTTCTGGATTTATTTTTTGAGTAAGTTGCTCGACTATTTTCTACTCGTGGAAGGGTATTGAAGTAGGAGAAGGTTGATCATTAGTTAGTTCTTCTTTTTTAATTTATCTTTGTTTTCACTTTGTCTCATTTAGGTATCCTTACAATAACTTTTTACATCATCAAGTGGATAATATTATTGGATCATGCTTGGACAGCAAAAGAACTTTACTGGTAGACCATATTCTCAGGGACTGTGACATTGTGGCTAAAATTCTTGAAGCGGAAAAGCAGCCTGTTCTGCCAGCAGATTCTACTAAGGTAGTTTCCATTTGGTTTTTTTTCTGTAACCCATGAAATAAACACTACCATAAAATTTCTAACTAGTTATTGTCCTTGTATTGACAACTCTTTTGTTGAAGCCAACTCTAGCGGCAGAGGGACGACCACCTCCAAGAGTAGGCAATATTGGACATTTGTCACGGATGGCTAACAAGCTTGAACAGGCAGCAAACTCTAGTGTTATAATACAGACGCATCTGCAGGTTAGCCTCCATATCCAGCTCATTTTTTGACATCTAGTAATTTTTTAGTGGCTTTAGTTAACCTTGAATTGAATGCCTAAGAGCGGCATTGCTAGTTGAGACTTTTGTATACAAACTACTGTACTATGTCAAGTATAAATTCCTTTCTGTTTTGTTAATTCTCTTGAATCTAGTCATTCTGAAAGATATTTTTAAACGCTCATCTGTTCTTGTATATTATGTTTTCAATTTAATCGAGATTTTGTACTCGTATTTGTGTAGGAGTTAAGTGTGGCAGTGTTGCCACATTGTACAGCCTCAAATCTTCAATCAAAATTTCATGTTTTATGTTTTATCAAATGCCTTTGTAAACTAGTGAGAAGATGTGGATCTTGTGGGGGATTGTTGGCTACTTTTTCTTATTTACTAGCATTTTCTGATTTATGGCTAACTTGATTTCATAAACTCCATATTCTTCAGGAAAACAGTGAATGGATTAATTGGCACACCAATGTCCTAGTCAAGCGCAATGCCATTGAAAATGTTTACAACTGGGCTTGTGGGTATGACTTCAGTTTTTTTCTTTGCTGCCGCATTGATTGGACCATTGTATATTTTAGTGATTTGTATTTATGTCTGAAGCCTACTTAAAATATTTATTTCTTTTAATATGAATATAAACATTGAGCTGTTTCCTTCTGTTTTGCATGACAATGGACCTACATGTTTTCTGACAAAATTCAAGATTTGGTTTTGCTTCCAAACAATTTTTTTTTATGGTCTTTATTATTATGTTAGACCTTTGGAGTATGTACATACTTTGTTGTCATTCTGGACTATTAGCAGCTATGTACAGAAATCTGGACTTGTTTTTATGTACTCCAATTGTATATATTGATTGTTTTAACGACAAAGTCACTAGACTGAAAGCTTTTGTTTAGGTGCATCTCAGCATTAGCAATTTGATTTCTAGTTTGCTAATCTCTTAAGACTTCTTATTGTTGGGGATTACATGCATAGTTGTGCTATGCCTGCTTTGCCGACATTCAAGTGAATACCCCTTCTTTCCCGGAGATATATTTTTTAATGAAAAGTTAGTGATCAAGAATATTGTAGGGGAAGAAGCGTTTTATTTAGTACCATTTGGAGTTTGTACTTGAAATAAATTGATCCTAGTTTTCATTGGATTGTGGATTTTGGCCATCTTTAGAACTTGTGCATGTATGGACAAATCATGTTGGTGTTTGCTTATAGTAAATTGAGACATGGTTGACTTCCGTGAATTTAATTTATGATGTTATCTAATTTTTATGCTAGCCTGTATTCAATAAATGTGCATGTATTTTCTAAGAGCCTGAGATTATTTGAGAAATAAAGAGTTCTGCTTTCTCCACCTCTTTATCCTCTTGCCCTTTACAAATGCACACTTAACAAAGAAGAAACATTGTTTCAGGATTTATCTGCAACCTCTTCATTTTTTTCTCCATGTTTCTTCATCAACTTGTGCTGTCTGCAAATTTGATCATTTAGGTTAATTTTGTGTTATTGGTAACATTATTTCTATGCTTAAAACATGCCTTGAATATCTTGACTTCGAGACCATAATAGAAAATAGGAGTTGAGCAGCGTGATCTTGCTTTGATGACTTCACAAATGTTGCATGTTATTGAAGTTGAATTCTGCAATAGTTATTGTCGCATGATATGGATTGCGGTACTGTAGCCACTATAGTACCCGCGGATCCCCCTCTTCCTATTTTGATCCCTTGCCTAATTATATTTTCTTTCTAATTCTATTTCCTTCATATTCTAACTCATTCCTAGTCTAACTACTAGTACTTATTATAAATATATGTTGCTTGTTGTCTTAGGGTTCAGCTTTTGATTGATTCTAGATTTCTGAATTTTGTCCAAGTCAACCGTCGGGGTTGTTTTTCCTTCTAGGGTTGTATCCGATGACGACTGATACTTCAGTTGTATCTCATTCGAGGTGGTGGCCTTCTCCAAGGGTTCGCGCGGTGCTCCTTCTGTAGTTCGATCCTGCGGGGATATTTATCCCATTCAACTCTTCCGAAGCCCCTTTCCAGCCATCCCCGCACTGCTGCAGCCCTACCTAGGCTGTCCAGCAGCCCAACACCCTTCCCTTCATTATTTCCAGCACCATCTTTGCTGCAGCCACCCGACAAAGACCCTCGTCACTGTTTTCCTGTAGCCGGCTGCCATCTAGCTCCCTCCCATCTTGCTGCCATCCCTCGTCGTTGCCTTCCAGCACCCAACCAAACCCTTTCCTGCCACCTCTCTGCTGTCCCAGCCTCACAAAATCCCTTCCCCCGCATCCTAGCTGCTGTTCCAACGTTACTGAACCAGCTCCCTACCATCTAATCGCTGGCTCAGCCCACACAACCCCACACCACAGTTCCCAGCCCCCAACCTTCTTCCTGCAGCCGGCCAACACTCCCCTTCCCTTCCTGGTCGCACCCAAGGCCAACTCACAACCTCTTTCATTGGTCACCACACTTGAGGACCATTTTAATTGAGTTTGTTAGTGTTGTGTGTCTGTTGTTGTTTTTCTCCTTTGTTGTGATCTTATAACTGCTTACTTGCTTCAAATAATAATATTTCCTTTTCCATTGTGGTTAGGTTTAACTCCGGTATCAGTTCTATTCATTGAATGACGTATATTCTCCAAACAAATCTAATCATAAGTTTGATTTCCTGATTCATGTGCATCACATTAGCATGTATGGAATATTTTTTTCTTTTTATATAAGACATTAGTATTCCGTTAGCATGTGCATAAATTGATAAATCCAAAAAAAAAAAAAAAAAANTTGATAAATCAAAAAAAAAAAAAAAAAACCACCATCATTATTTTTATTTTATTATTTTTGGGGAGGGGTGGGTGTGCTTCGTTTGGATAAAGCAATATTAAAATGTCCGCTTCATTTTTTTTAAAAGACTTGGCTATTCTATTCATACTAGTTTACTTTCTTGATAAGTGTATTTTTTTCCTTACACTTTCGATGTCTTTCAATCATTTTGATTCTTATAATGAGTGTTTCTGTTGCTTGGGAATCATGTTGATTCTTTCTTCTTTTTTTACGGTCATGTCATTGTATTGTTATCAGTAATCTTATTTTCTTGATATGTTTGAAAAGGCGCCCAACTTCATTACAAGATCGAGCTAGGGATAGTGATGATGAAGACTTCCGAGACAGAGATTATGATGTTGCTGCATTGGCTAGCAATTTGAGCCAGGCTTTTCGATACAACATATATGGAACCGATGATATTGAGGAGGTATTGTCTACGGAAGTTTCAATGATTTTTAATCTTCCTTTTTTTTCATTCGTTTAATTTATGACCATTCATTTGGTCATGCCAATGCTTGTCTTTTGTAACTGCTTCCTAATATTTGATCTTATAACTGATTTATGACCATTCATTTGGCCATGTCAATGCGCAGCTTTTCTTGCATGCTTTAATTTTTGGTTCATCTTTGTTTTGTTTGAACATTACAAACTTAGGTTTTGCTTCCTTTAATGTACTCTACTATATCAAATCTACTATATCAAATTTGAGACGTTAGTAGGCTAGGTTTTTTGTATTTTGTTTTTTTTTCAATGGTGCTCATTTTCTTTTCTAGCTTTGATTACCCTCTTTGATTGGGTACGTTGTAAAATAGGTCTGTGTTTACAGCATGCTTCTGTTTTGTTGCTACCTCGTGAGGTTTATGAGACTCTCGAATTTCAAAGTTCTCTGAAAAATATTGGGCTACAGGAAGCCATATTGTGGTAAGATTGTTTGGTCATTTTGCTGAGATTCTGTTGGTTATGATTTATGTGCGGGGGATTAAATGAAGGGATCTTGTGGATTTTAAAAAATGTATGGGCCGTTGTGTCAGTCGGTTCACAATTGTAAGATAGATAATATGTGCAATTTAGGTTAAATCTCAAAATGGTTCCCTAGACATTCATATGTGCAACGTAGGGACCTTTATGTAAATCAGTTCAAAATAGTAAGATAATATGCACAATTTGGGTTACATCTCTAAATGCTCTCAACTTTTCATATGTGGCCAATTTAGTCCTAGCAGACAAAATTGATCCAAAATGGTCCACTGGGGGCTAAAGTGGAATCAGTTCATATGTGACCAATTTAGTCCTGCTATACAAAATTGATCCAAAATGGTCCATTGAGGACTAAAGTGTAATCAGTTTTGTATAGTTGAGGGGCTAAATTGGTATCAGTTCTGTGTAACAATTTCTACATGAGGAGTTATTTTGGATTAATTTTCATTCGGTCAGTGGACTAAATTGGAGAAAGATGGCATACTGCGACTAAATTAGCTAATGTAGGGACCATTTTGATTTAAAAGCTTTCTGCAACATGATAGTTAAAGCTAAGCAGTGCAGCACTGGAGATCCAGGTTTCGTAAAATTCTGTTTCCTGCTTCGCTTCTGTACATACTTGCTAGTTATTTTGCCCAGCAATAGATCAAAATAACAGGTCTATTTGCTCATTAGAACTAATTATATTCAAAGATAGTTTGAAGTAGCTAGAAGTTTAGCAAATGCAGGTCACCCAATACTTGGTTGCAGCGTTTCACTGTTCACATTCAAAATATTTGGTATTTAATATTTTGGAATTTACCATTTAGATTTTTAAAGCTTGCTGCAACATGGAATTTGCCATTTGGATCTTATAGTAGCCAAGAATCAATATTTTATGTTTAATTCTCATTTTTAATTCATTGTGAGCGAGAGACATGTTTCTTGTCGACAGAAATAGTACCATATGCAAAATTAGCGTAATTGGATATAGAATTATTTTCCACTGTTTCATATTTGGTGGTCTGAAATATAGGTCAAATGTGGGAATTTTTCTTAGGCATGTTAGCTTGCCTTTACACAATCATCTTGAATTTTGAGTTTTGATCTTTATCTGGGTATGAATTTCTTTTTGTTGCTGGTGGCAATCTGCAATCATTTTGTCTGTGATTGCATCCTGTTATCCTATTGCTTTTTATAAATTTTAGAATATTTTACATCTTTAAATGCTCTTTCGATCTACATCTCATCATCATGTTCTGGTTAGCTATTTTTTATGTAGTTTTAAGTTTAAGAAATAGCTTAGCTAATTATTATTATTATTTTATGTTTGCCTAAAATGTTCTTTGCTTGGTTGCATGTTTTTTAGTACTACTGCTCATTAAAATGCATTATAGTGTAGTTGATCATTTATTTGTTGCGATAACATTGTGCAACCGTGCATATTTAATGGTTCTTGCATCAGCCTTTCTTACTGTATGACAACCATCATCTGCTCTTCCTATTTAAAGTTACGATGCCTTTTTTTTCTCTTGGAAATTAGTATGCCTACTATATTAATTTCATCATTATCATTTATCAACTTCAATTCATTATTACTGTTTTCTTCTAATGACGGTCCTCCTGTTTAAAGAGGCGATGGTTGTAAAGTTCCATGTTTTTTTCGCAAATTGAATTTCTGCTGTTCAAACTAAATTTCGCTAGGTTCATGTTTTAGATTTTGTGCCATGTCTTTGATATACATTTTTGAGGATTTGGCGTAGCAAAAACTAGATGCACACATTGAATACTTTGATTGAGTAGCCCATAATACTGGTATTTTGGATCACTTTTACTTAATTTTCTCTTATTTATATTCAAATGCATGAGCATTTGAGCTTTGTATGTATATACATAGCACACTATAAAAAAGTAATGATGCATTTATATGCATAGCACACAATTCTTATGTATTTACATATCTCACGCCTATTCGTTCATGTTTACACAAATAGCTTTCATATCTTTTATACGCATAAAAAGTATCACTATTGCCACTTTTTAAAAGTGAAATATACCTTTCATGCATAGGTTTAAAACACCAATTGTAACTATGGAAGTTTAGGTGTGAGATATATGAATGCATAAGAGTCACATGCTACATATGTAAATTTCCCAAAATTGAATTGTATGCACGAGACGGATTTTACTATATTTTTAGTTTGAGTTTCTAATGTTGATTCATTATCATCTGATTACTTTTAGGCATAAATATGGAGGTGAATGTTATCTTCAGTGAATTGTCATTAGAAGTGAGTTATATTTTTTCGCGCATAGGTTTAAAACACCAAAGTGATGTAAATATGAAAAGTTTAGGTGTGAGATATGTGGGTACATAAGATTCGTGTGTTACGTATGTAAATTTCTCAAAATTATATTGTATTCACGAGAAGGATTTTGCCATATTTTAAGTTTGAGTTTCATATAGCGATTTATCCCAAGTATTATCATCTGATTACTTTTAGGCATAGTGAATATGGATGTGAATGTTATCTTTATTGACTTTTCAGATTCGTGTTTGTTGCTCACCATCTTTTCTTTCAACCCCACCTCATGTACAAATCGCTAGGCTCTTTTGTCAATTATTCATAAATTGCTGTTAGTTTGTGGCAACGCATTTTTGTCAATTTGTCCTGCTTCAATCTGTTGACTAAATGCATTTTATTTATCTGTGCAGGCTCATGGATCAGTTGAACGTGATGACGAGGTGTGTTTCTTGCGAGTTTTTTTGCCATCACTACATGATATATTTATCTATTTTCAACGAGTGACTAAGCGGTTCAATATACATTTAGTTAAACTTACGCGATTTCTTTCAGGAACTAGAATCAGTGACTGAATGATGATCTTCCTCTCTTGTATAGACACAGTTATTTACTATTTGGGAACTTTACACACATACCTCACAATTCTTATGTATTTAAATATCGAGCACCTAAAGTTCGATATTCACACTTTCAAATAATTAGTTTCATAAATTTATGTATGAAAAGTGTATTTCACTTTTAACAATCTAGTGATGGAGATATTTTTATGTGATGTGATGTAAGATGTTGGATATGTAAATAGATAAGAATTGTGTGGTATGCATGTAAATACTTTTTAATCTAGCTGACTGACTGGTAAAATTTCAAATTTATTTAAGCTACAGGACGTTTACTTCGACGATGAATCTGCCGAAGTTGTAATTTCATCCCTGCGTTTGGGGGATGATCAGGATAGGTACTATCTGCTTGCTATATTCATTCCACTACCTTAATTATGAACTTCTTTTTCCGTTCCATTTCTTCAGCAGAACTCTTACAAAACAAGAACTTTGTATTTACAGCGGTTCATTGTTCACAAACTCAAACTGGTTTGCTTTTGAGGAGGATAAAGCTGTTAGCGATCCATCTAGTGCTTCCATTGCCTCTCCATCTCCTAATTCTGAGGACACTGACGAGGTTGTGGTTGGTGAAAGCTTAAACCCAATTGACAGAACACTCAACAGAAAGTTTCCAGAACCTGGAACCGTTTTCTTAGGGAATGGCCCTATTGATGAATCCATGGAAGATGCCGGTCATTCGAGCCCCACAAAAGAAAACGATAAATCGCCTGAATGGGTTGAATGGAGGGAGATGACCGACCCTAGCGATCTCTGCTGTACGAACTCGACTCCTAATGTCCCAAATGGCGATATTGAAGTGAAAAAGGTTAATGAAAAAGATGATCATAACTTGATTGTTGATAAAGTCATGCCTTCAGCACAGAATGATATAACCAACCAGGAAGCAGAGAGATCGGCTGGCCCTGCTTCTAAAGCCCCTCCTGTATTAGCCGAGGCTAATCTAGAGCACGAGAATCCGATCGAGGAGGATAAGTTGACTTAGGCATTTCTGATTTTAGCGGGCTGCTCGACACATGAATGGGGCAACAGCTGATACAGTAAATTAAACTAACGCGCGGCAGATTTGTTATCGTAGAACCCTTTGTACATCAGGAAGTTCCATTCTAGGCGGTGGACTTTATATGCTTAATTTGTACCTGTACAAAATTATAGCTCTCTGACATCCAATTATATCTGCCAGCATCTCTCATACTAAGGCCCATCCAATGCCGCCCCTATTAAAACCTGCTTTGGTTCCGTAACGTTATTCTCTGATATCAGCGGTCTAGGTTTATGTATTTTCTTTGTTATGCTCTGTCCTTTGGAATGTCAAATAACTTTTGTAATTCTTTTCGCTATCAATTCCGTCAGACATTAATATTTGTTGTAATTGTTCCCAGTGTTATTGTTTTAACTTTTGAGGTTTGATCACCAGGTGTGAGACGGTATGCGGTTATTTGCCTTGCTTTTTCTTAATTTGTAGGATATTAGTTTCTGGAACTAGTGCTTAGCCGGAAGGATGTCAAAAATTGAAACAACAGATGGCAGAATTGGTATTGTCCTCCCATATATTTTCTGTTGACTACACCTCTTGATGAATTTGTTTAAGGTTGAATTTTTATTTTTTTTTGGGAGCATTTACATGCATATCACCCAATTCCTTTGCATGCATTTACATGCTTTTAGAAGATTATAACTAATAATTTCATCAATATTTGCTTTGCATTTGATAAATTTTTTAGTGACCAATCAGCCCTTTAGATTTGCCAGGATTAATATTAATATGATCAATTAAATAAAATTTATTTTAAATTTGATTTATAATAAATTTAATAGTTCTAAAATTCATTTTGATCCATTTTTTTTGTCCGTTGCGATTTGGTCCTTCCAGCTATATATTTTCTCTCGTCATATTGCGATAGCATACAATAGATAGGGTGTTTGTTGATAGAAATTATATCAATTTNCATAATAAATTTAATAGTTCTAAAATTCATTTTGATCCATTTTTTTTCAATTGCGATTTGGTCCTTCCAGCTATATATATTCTCTCTCGTCATATTGCGATAGCATATGATAGATAGGGTGTTTGTTGTTAGAAATTATATCAATTTCTTCTATGCACTATTTTAAATGATTTTAATGTCATTGGAATTTACATGATGAGAATCATTTAAAAAATTTTGTAGGCCATTCATTTTTTAAATTGATTTTTTTTAGTTTTTTTTTTTATTTAGCCTTTTTGAGTGTTTTGAAGTTTGAAATTCACATGCCAATTCAAGTTTGATCGCATATAACCAACAATCCTCTTTAAATGCAAGATGAAAATGCGCATTTCACCTTTGCTTCCCAAAATGCTCCTCGATGCATGATTTTTTCAAAATAGATAAAGCTAATAAATTTTCAAGTGAGAAATTATGATTTTTTAGTTTTCATTCGTAACAACTTTTAGATGGTTTTTTTTTTTATTTATTTATTGTTTGATGTTTACGAGCTGAGCTTATGTGAGTTCATACATGGTTTGTGTTCAGCTCGTTCTAAATTACTTGTGTTCAAAATTAGGTCGTGTTTGAAATTGGCTCGTGAAGTGTGTTCGTGTTCGACTCGATTTAAATATTTTTGTTCCTTTTTGACTTGTTAAAATTAATTAGAAAAAATAGATGTTAGAGTATTTGATTTGAATCATAACAAAATGTACGCAAAAGAAGCCACATAATTGTATTACCACACAAGCTATTACGATTTATACTTCGATATAAATATAAATAATATATTATTATATAAAGAATCATATGATTTTTTTTTAATTTTCAGCTAAAACAAGTCTAATACGAGCGAACAAAGAGCTGTTCGTGTTCGACTCGTTTACTTAAATAACGAACCAAACACAAACCGTTAAAAAAAAACGATTTTTTTTAATAGCCCTAGATGTAAATAATTAAATACTCAATGCGAACATCTACATAGACTTTAACATCTATTTAGCCGTTTATAAGTCTAGTTGTAGGATTGTTATAGAAAAAAAACATTTCTTGAAAGTTGTTGCGGTCATAACAACTTCTAACAAAAATAGGCGCCTTTTTATGGCCATTATTTATCACACTATAGCAATTTTAATGGTAAAAAAACTATTTCTCATTACATAAATTACATAAAAAAACTATTTCTCATTGCAAATAAATAAATAGGATCCTTTTGCAGATATTGTTGTATGCAAAAATAATTTTAGAGTTTTGAAGAAATAAAGGAGCATTTACATACATATCACCCAATAATTATGTATTTACACATCTAACACCTAAGCTCTCTTTTCTACTCAATTTTTTTTTAAAAAAATATTACTATTTTAAATTTAAAAAAAATAAAAAAAATACAAAGAAAATTTAATCAAAATAAAGATGGGAGCTATCTTGAAAGCAAAACTAACAAATGAAAATCAAAAGCTTATTTTGAATTAAGTTTTGTTTTTAAAAATATGTTTGATATGTGACTTTCTTAAATTATTTTATTTTGAATAAAAATCAAATTATTTTTAAAAATAGACAAAATTAAGTTAAAGATAAAATACAATTGAAGCTAAAATAGTGATTTTTCTTATGGGGCATGAAAGATTTGGGTGTCAAAAATATAAAAAGCAAAAGTTAGGGGGAGATATATAAATATATAGGAATTGGGTGATAAGTATATAAATGCCTGTATTATATCAATATAAAAAAATAAAATAAAATNTTTTTGAATAAAAATCAAATTATTTTTAAAATAGAGAAAATTTAGTTAAAGATAAAATACAATTGAAGCTAAATAGTGATTGGAAAGATTTGGGTGTCAAAAATATAAAAAGCAAAAGTTAGGGGTTAGATATGTAAATATATAGGAATTGGGTGATANTAGTTAAAGATAAAATACAATTGAAGCTAAATAGTGATTAGAATGATTTGGGTGTCAAAAATATAAAAAGCAAAAGTTAGGGGTTAGATATGTAAATATATAGGAATTGCGTGATAAGTATATAATAAAATAAAATAAAATCCGCCGAAATCGCATGCAAGGGTGGAAACTCTGCCTATAAATAGGGGGCGGTTCCTTCGTAGACTGGAAGACGAAAGAAGAAAAAACAAAATCAGAATTCAGAATTACTGAACCGNAAAATAAAATCCGCCGAAATCGCATGCAAGGGTGGAAACTCTGCCTATAAATAGGGGGGCGGTTCCTTCGTAGACTGGAAGACGAAAGAAGAAAAAACAAAATCAGAATTCAGAATTACTGAACCGGCGCTCGTCGTATTTTCGCTCTCTGTTTTCTTCATTCTCTGCAAATTTTTGCACTCTTTGATCCCAATCTTCCATCGATAATGGCGAGATTGTCTCAGCCGTACTCAATGGACGCTTCCCTTAACCCGTCATTCTCTCTGCCTCCGGGTCACAGCGGCAGAGGAGCCGGAAAAAACCCGGCGATAGAGTCGGTCGAGCAGCTAATACAAGACATTTCTAACCCCGCGCTAAGGGAGAACGCACTGCTCCAACTATCCAAGGTTTTTATAATTTTCTTACTTAGATTGTTCGTTTCTGGATTTTAGAATCGAAGGAAAGATTGTGTTTTGTAAATAATCTGGGAAAGAGAAATTTGACTATGTATGCTTCGTAATACTTGATAATGGAGAAATATGGCCATTGATTTTTTTATTCTTTAAGAGAAATGATCAAAAGTTTTTTTCTAACCAAAATACTCTCATTTTATTGAGGATTAGTTCAAATCTTATTCAAACTTTATTCGAACAGGGGTGGAATGTGGTTCAAATACTATTTGAATAGGATTCAAATAGGGTTCAGATATGCTTCAAGGCTGGTTTGAATAGGGTTCCAATATTTGTTTGAGTATGATTTAAAGAAGATAAAAACATTGTTCAAAGTTGTTTTGGACAGGTTTTACTTGTAGTGGATACAACTAAGGGACAAAAGTAAACCCCACAACTCTTAACATTATATCTTACAAGGTTGATATATTAGAGTGCAGCTACAACAAGTGTAACAGAACATGTTATGAATTAGACGTAATAGTGTAACCTAAAATATATAACATAACAAAGAATAATCTAGTAGTCATGATATAACAGAGCTGTAACACAATAGATTTGAATAGAAACAATCAATCAAATAATAAGTATGTACAGTCAAGATAAATAATTTATGTTAGGTTAATCAAACAATGGATTGGCAAAAACTTTTTTTTTAATGGACTCATGAATCCACATTATTGTTAGATAAAATTGAAATTAGATGGTATCTGGAGTATATCAGATATAATTTCTAGAAGATATTTTTTTTAGCCAGATATATAATGTATTGTATCCTATATACTCTATAGATGATGCTACAAAGAGTTAAAATACTTATAAGACTATATGTACAAGCACAATCTAAATTCCTTTATGTTTTTGTTTAAAATTAAAGACATGTTATCTTATCATAGATATGAGAACTTTATTTTTGCTGGAACTCTTCTACTTTCGAAAGAGATTTGGATGAGAAAAGTTCATACTTATTATTGAATAATCCTGACATCGCATGCAGTTTAGGGAAATCCTTACGAAAAAAACTTATTGTTGCCTATGATGTCTACATCGGAGTGCAAGAGAAGTTAGCATTATATTACGACCTTCACGAACAATGAGATCTCACATATAATTCAATAAATTTTATTTCAATTTATTAGAAAATATATAACTTTTCTTTTCACCATTGTCATATGTAAGGGCTTTTTCAAGCATGAACTAGTCATTTCTCTTTTACTTGTATGAAAAAAATATTGCTCTACAATACTAATCAAATAATTTCTCATCACAATGATGTCTCGTTCATACATATTTGGATAATTTTTAATACCTTTGTAGAGCTTCAAGAATGTGTGAAAGAACAAAAGAAAGGGATAGGTATGTTGTAGGATGGGTAAAGAATACAACCGAAGTGATTGAGGCAGGCCAGAAGCTGACGGTGGAAAGCAATAGGTTATTCTGCTGAAAATAGTAGGTTTTTACTCTATTTTCACTGTCAAATTACAGTGGCAACAAGTTCAATAACAAATGAGGACATTTAATATTAGGGAGAGATCACCATCTCCATTCTATTAGGTTAGGTACACCATTTGAAAGAAATTCAATGATACAACGCTCTGATAGAAAAAATCAAAAGAAAACAACTCCAAATAACATAATACAATCAAAAGTCTGAAAAAAACAGGAACTAGAAGATATAAGTAGTCTCATAATAGAAAAAAACCTTAATTACCTATATGAAAATATGAATGAAATAGAAAAGAAAAAAATTGCTAAAATTTGAGCATCTGTGCCCCTGTTACGATCTCACAATCACGACATTGTGTGATCTCGCGAAAACACATATTCTGCGATACCGAGGAATCATGTTAATGACACCCTCATCAATGCTATATTCACTTCTTTAATAGGTAACATAAAAAAAAAAATTGTTGCAAAAAATATGGTTAAAATGAGCATTATCAATTATTCAAGAACTCATCCTATCAATCAACTCACGTTATTACTTAACCACGTTGTGGGGGGTATTCAACCATTAAGATCACACTTAGCTTCCACATCCCACTATCATCTCCTTCTCTTTGGAGTTATTCACCAATTTTAACTTCCAACACTTAAAAGTAGATAGGTGTTTTTAATTTGTCAATCTAGCAGAGGAGATCAATGAAGTGCAGATTGATGGGCGTGTGCTGTTCCTTTAATTGATATATAAAGTCTTTAGCAAAACGCCGTTGGTCAACTTTTTGATTTTGAAAATTAAAAATAATTTTGAAATTTAATTTAATATAAGAGGTATATAGTTTGAGTTTTGAATGTAGTAGTTTAAATTTTTGAAAATGAGACTAAATGTGTATCATTCGTCTATTAGTTTGCATAATTGTGTCCGATACCGCGAATGTTATACCTTCCCGAAAAATAAATATATACCTCAGCGATGGACCCAATCCTGCAAACTAAGAGATTTGTGACATCCGTTTGACCTGTGAACTTTTTATGTGTGACCGACAAGTTCCCATATTTAATATAAAGATTAAATATGATTTATTTTACCTGGGTTTCAAATACTTTATAGAGGCAAACCTCCTATAATTAATTATATCCCAAATGACGGGTGTCACTTGAGAAAACTCTTGATAATGATTAGAGGTACTAGTTTTCAAGAATTCAAGGTTTAGTTTTTCACGGTAGGACGTGGAATGACAAATGAGAGTGACTTAAATAGGAACAATTATTTTCAGGAGTTCAAATGAACAAAAAGGTAAGAGACGTCATAGATCCTGAGGAGAACCCTCAGTGACTTCCCAAAATATCCTACTGTGTGATTGCATTTTGAAGATGATGTTATTCAAGTGTTCAATCCAGTCAATTTTATTATTTAAAACTTTTATTGCATAATATACGATTATGTAGATAGCCTGTAGAGATATGAGGGTTTACGCCATACGGAATGACAACCTCAGACTCCTAAATCGAGTTAAGACTTAGATTGCTCAACATGATAGTGCAGGGGCCTAAAGATAAGTTGAGGATTTTACGCCGTGCTAGACGTACTACCTCAAAGTCCTATGACTTGTTGTTTAAACTAAAGAAAGATTTGTTGTTGTAGACTCGTTTGCTCTCTCGAAGATATCCTTTTGCAGGTCCTTTTTGTCCTGCTCACGGCGTATACTCCAAGCTCCTCGTCGAAGTAGCAGTCCTAAAGTCTAAGTTTTAAAAGGTTTTACTAGGTGCGTTCCAAAGTTTTGGATTTTTTCCCACCTGCGAGTAAATATTCATATCGGTCCAATCTTCTGAGAGCTCACTACTGATTTGATTTGGGTCTGTTTGTCACACATACTTTTACATTCTCCCAAAGTAGCCCATTTCCTCTCCTTGATCTGAAGTGATGATAGTCAAAATCGCTCCAGATGGTGGTTGCCATAGCGGTAATGTATCGATCGTGATGTCCTGAAATGCTCTGTTGTGACCGTTCCATATCTGGAATCAGTGTCGCCATTCTATTATCCTCTGTCGTCACCAAAATTTGTCCCACCGACGCAGCTCTGCTGGCAAGTCGAGCTCCATAGAAGAAAAAAGGATGACGTGCTTCCCCTCTTTGGTGATGTAGTAGGTGTTTCTGAATCCATCGTGTTGAATCCGATTAAATTTCACGGTCTACCCAAAAAAGGTGGCATGCATCCAAGGGCACGACGTTGCACTGCAACTTATCTCTCAGTTGGCTTTCAATTGGAAACTTCACTTGACACATTCGATCAATGTTGACTCTATTTTTTCTTCTTCAACCACATTAGAGAATACAACTGAGCATGCATTTGAGTCATGAGGCCCAATTTCTCCACCATCAGCGTAGAAACCATGTTCTTGTTGTTCTCTTCATCGATAATGAGATTATATGTTTTTTTGTTCACAGTGCAACGAGTGTAGAATATATTTTGGTGAAAGAACTACGGATCCTTCGTATCTTTACTTTTTAGGACTCGCCAAACCACATGCTTCGCGCCCTTATCCGGTGGAAGATGATACA
>JXCR01132849.1:68440-83767 GCA_002079205.1 Phalaenopsis hybrid cultivar
AACTGCAGTACGCATGCCACTCTTCTTGAGCTTCTTTTCACTTGGGGTGGTTTTGTCCTTATCTAAACCAGTTTTCTCAATTTGAAGAGTGCTCCTGCTGGTCTCTCCAACTGCAAGTGGTTGTCTGACTGGTGGTGGTTGCCTGCTCTATTTCTACTGTCTCTCCACCTTCAGGGCTAATGTATGGATATCTCTCAGTGATCAATAAGGCTGCAATTGCACAACATTGCTGGTAAGTGGGCTTCAGACTCCCCAGATAACGAGTTATGGTATGTTCCTCTAGGTCAACTGACTCACACTTCATCTGCAACTGGTCAAACTCGGCTGTGAACTCTTTCACTGATAGATCTCTCTGTTCTTGGTGGTGGAGTCTCAGAAATACATTCCGTCGGTAATGAGGAGGTAATCTTCTCTCATTTGGTAATCTTGTCAGTGTCGTCTCTCTACCTCTGCCTCTGCAAGTTTTTCCATCACAAAGACACTCTTTCTCAATTTGATGGCCGCTAGTTTCACCCTTTTATCTTTTGACTCATATTTATACTCGAAGATTCTCTCAACTGACTGTAGCTATCCGGTTAAGTCGTCAGAATTCATACCTCTATCGAACTCTTGTAGATTCACCTTTATTTCGAAGTCCCTTTGTCCTCCATATGTGGCCTACTCTCTCGGCCTCTTATGATACTGGATTCTAAAGTGTCGTGGCTTGTCTTCTTCATGACTGAAATCCTCCCTATGAAAGGGGTTGATATTCTAGTATCTTTCACCCCTACAACTTTCCTTGTCATCACCATTGAGGGTAAGTTCTTCTTGGGTTTCATCCTCAATGTCTGTAAGCCACCGCCCAAGTCGAAAAATCTCTCCCTATATCTCTTCTTGAGTAGGTTCGGGCATGCATCACCTTAGTGGCATGGTTAGAGTTTAGAGTTGGCAGGTGAAGAGGGTGTAAAAAATGATTTAGGGTTGCTGATTTTGAAAAAAAGTGAGAGAAAATTAGGATTAGTTCAAAGTTTGNGCCTGTCATGACTTGGCATGGGGCATGAAATTGTCCAAGACAGGAATAATTGTCAAACATTGACAATCATTTTCTTAAAATTTTCATTTTCCATAACTAATATGTAATAATACAAGAATAAATGAAATAACCACTATTAAAAATAANAGATTGGAGGCTGGGAAGGCAGTTGGAGATGTGAGAGTGGAGGTGGAAGCAACAGGTGGGCATGGAGATGAATTGCGCAGCAGAGGGGTTTGGTTTACGACTGATGGCGGGGGGAGGTTGGNGGATTGGAGGCTGGGAAGGCAGTTAAAGATGTGAGAGTGGAGGTGGAAACAACAGGTGGGCATGGAGATGAATTGCGCAGCAGAGGGGTTTGGTTTACGACTGATGGCGGGGGGAGGTTGGTCTGTTTTGGGGTGGTAACGGGAGAGAAAGTTGCATGTGGGGGGTACGGCTTGGTCTTACAGGAAGGGAGTAGAGAGGGTTGCCTGGAAAAATGGTAGGACACCGGAAGAACAGGAGGGTTGACGGTTGAAAGCAGAGAAGTGCGGGGGAAATAACTGGCTGTAGGAAGAGGGGATGCAGGAGCGTGGGCAGCAAGCAGAAAAAGGGGAAGATACACATCACCTTGGGACGAGTTACTGCCGGAGCACCTTTTGCCATCGGATGCAACCTTAGAAGGAAAATGAGGGACGCTGGAGGCTGTCCAAATAAAAATTCAACCGAACACTAACATAGAAAACAGCATATTTATTTATATTAAAAAAATTAGCAACACCAACATCGCTATTACAACCTAATTTGTATGCTAGGACAGNAAGCAAGCAGAAAAAGGGGAAGATACACATCACCTTGGGACGAGTTATTGCCGGAGCACCTTTTGCCATCGGACGCAACCTTAGAAGGAAAATGAGGGACGTTGGAGGCTGTCCAAATAAAAATTCAACCAAACACTAACATAGAAAACAACATATTTATTTATATTAAAAAAATTAGCAACACCAACATCGCTATTACAACCTAATTTGTATGCTAGGACAGTTTCATATCAATCCATAATAAAAATTCCACGTTTAAGGAAATATTGGTATATCTGCACTAGTGTGTAAAATAGGATAAACTATTAATTCTTAAAAGTTTAACAACTTGCCAATGAGGCACACAGAAAAGTTTTTTTTTGCTTTAAACTGTGATGCACTAACTAAGCTTTCACGTCAACTAACAGAGGCACTCATATCATGGGGAACATGACAGAATAATAAACAATTCAATAAAATTTGTACAAATCATAATGATGAAATGATTTTGGCATTTTACGCAAAATATTAACAAGAAAAAATGATTACAAATTAATAATCAATTAAAAAAGAACATAAACTTAAGAAATATTTTATGCATACCTTTAAGAAGAATCAGTCTAAATGATAGAATCAATTCTCTTAAGTTAGTAAAATATAAAAAGAGAGAAAAATCAAAGATATCAAAGTTAGGTTTTGAAGTTTGTAATTGGCAACATTGGTTTCTTAGTGAAGTAACACTCATACATTTATCTTCGTAAAATTCTCTTTAAACTTTATATAGTTATGAAAGAAGGATAGGATAACTCATACTCTTCTTCCTCACGCCCTTTCTAAAATTTATGTCATAATGGATAAACATAGGAAACCACAAACACATAGATAACCCTTATTAAGTATCACTCACATGCATGCAACCATTGTGAAGAACCTACTTTTGCCCTAATCAAAATATTCCTATTCCTTTTGTTTTCTCTAGCGTTTATATCCTTTTGGAAGAAGATAGGAACACATAGATAACCTGTATGTTAGATAACCCTTAAAAAGGACCACACAGAAAGATAAGCCTTACAAAGGACCACAAAAACACTTATTCCTTGTGCAGGACCTGTATTCCTCTTCATCATATTCTCTTTAAACTTTATATTAAGTTAGGAACACACACAGATAAACCTCTTAAAGGATCTATTTATCTCTTAAACAGGATATTTATCTTATGTTCTCAACTTTATATCCATATGGAAAAAGATAGGAATGTTAGACTAAAGCTGAGTTAGATCTCGATGGTTATCAAGCTATTTGAGCAAGATTGTACACTCATCTCTATACTTTCTATCTGTTAATCATTTAATATTTATTATAATTCTCTTTCTATTCTACTACATCTTACCTCAACAAGGATCATGGCATCGTGTTGGCATCGTAAGGGTAAGTAAGAGGAGAAAGTTATGAAGTTGCCTCAGTTTGATGGATCCTGAAATTTTAAAGTTGCAAATCTAAAACTTCCATCTTTTTTCATAGCTCCCCGGCTCATGAACTATGGAAATCACACGACAAATGCACTGATGCAAAACTGTTATAAGATTTATTTGGTATCTTTGCAACAGCTATATCTATAAAAAATGTGACATATCAAGAGCTTGATTTGTGGGGGAACATGCGAAAGCATGGGTAAAAATTGTAGAGTACCTGTTTATCATTGTGTGACTGGCTGTACTTTTTCTCCCTACCCAATAGTACACTATAACATCACAATTACCAAATGAATAAAATGAGGCGTCTTTGTCACTTCATAAACAAATTTTTTATCGACACTCATCTTTACAAGTTTTCTTGCTTGTAAGCAAGAACATGGCATGTACAAGAAAACTACTCTTGCTTGCTAGTCAGCTTGAAAAACTAAAATTCAATAAAATATTCCTTCTAATCATTTAGACTTGATTTTAGTTTACAAGTGCATATATATATATATTCATTCAGTATATTTTCCTTCAAATAATTGGTCTTCCCTTATGCATTCCTGTCAAAACCCTCATAACTGGTTCTTTTTCATTTCTTGTGTTATTGCTTCAGTTTACTATTGGAGATTCGCTTCTTTTGACTTTAGTCTTATTTTGTAAGCTTTTGGTTGATTTCTTAACATTTTTTAGCATATGATATATTGTTTTACATGTATGCATGAGCCTGCATTTCTTAATTTCTAATTTATTCATCATTTTAGCATAATTTCAATTGAAGATCTTCAAAATGCATGTATGCTTATTCTTGTTTCTTCAGAGAAGAGAGATATTTCAAGATCTAGCTCCATTATTGTGGAATTCTTTTGGCACAATTGGAAAACTTTTGGAGGTTTGTTTGAGTCATATCTTTTTTGGTTATTTTCTAAATCAGAAACATGCATCCAATTATAATGTTTTTATCATTAGGTTAACATCTTAAACTGTCTTTTGGCTTCATGAATCTCTGAATTCCACTTGCTTATTTAAGTTCAAGTTCGATTCAATGATTATGAGTTCATAGATTATGTTTTGGGCATTGTTTGCATCATCCATGAGTAGAACTGTGAGATTTTATATTTAAATCTACAAATAATAAATTCAGTTCACCTTATTTTGGAAAGGTAGTGAAAATACATGTTATTATTGACTTAATCATTTGTCTTATATGTTTTACAAGATTAGAGAGTCATCTTGGATGGTTTGGTCATATTAAACATCGAGCATCTGATGATTCAGTTAGGAGAGTAGTTGTTTTAATTTCGACTTATGTTAAGAAAGGCAGAAGTTAACCTAAAAATATTTGGGCATATTGTATAAAAAATGATCTTAATCTATTAGAATTAAATGAAACTATGAAACTCAATAGATCTCAATGAAGGAAAAGGATTCATGTAGCCGACCACTTAGTGGGATGAAGGCTTGTTGTTGTTTCATAAAATTGACATGAAAATTCTCCTCAGATTGAAGAAGGAAAGCTCAATTGCTACTTCAATATGTTCGAGGGTTTGCTGAAGGTGTAGGAAGATTGATTCTTGCATTAGGAATGCTGTAGAATGAGGAGAAGAGAGGAATATGAAGAAAGCAGCGAGGATTGGAGATGGGAATATGGACTAGCTGCTGTACAGCAGGGAGGACTGCAGGGAACACCACCTGGCAGCATTGTCGATAAGATATAGATGTTGAGGAAGATCCAACATCTATTACTTATCAAACTACAAGCATAACACTTGAATAGGAAAATGATACAACTCTCCCTTGAAGGGATTCAGAGAAATAATCTCTAATGTTATAGAATCCAAGCAAAGCGATAATAATAATAGATATGTTGACACATTTATATTTATACATAAACTACTACCCTAATTGTAATTAAAAAAAATTAAAAAAATTAGGGGTGTGCATAGCCCGCCTATCCCAGTGGGTGGGATAATTACCGAAACAGGGTCTAAGATGGGAAAATTTCGCCTTTATCTGTTATTCGAACGTGAGATACCCTACGTCACAAACAAATGTTGTTATTATTGGTCCTGATACTATTAATGATAATATTCTTATTTCTCTTTATTCACTTTCTCTCATTCATATTTTTATAGAGCTTGCATTTTTTGCTACCACTATGTTTTCTATGTAAGTTCGTTTCCACCTGTCATGACTTGGCATGGGGTATGAAATTGTCCAAGACAGGAATAATTGTCAAACATTGACAATAATTTTTTTAAAATTTTCATTTTCCATAACTAATATGTAATAATACAAGAATAAATGAAATAACCACTATTAAAAATAAAAATAAATTAAAATATTTAAATTTACCTTAATTCAAGTTGTCCATGTCTTCTATAAATATTCTTCTCTAATACTCATTTTCTAATTAAACGATTAAACATAAAATATAAATTTAAAACAAAATAAGCTACAACAGCCAATGAATACTCATATTTTAAAACTACCGTAGAATAATGAAAAGAAAGATAAAATGCATATTAATCAAGCATCTAATAAATCAACATGAAGCATTTGATGGTTTAGTTTTTTAATATGGTTTTGATGATTTAAGGCATTCTATATGTTTTATTATATCAAGTACATATCTAAGTTTTTATATATACAATCGTTACAAGAGTCTTCTAAAAACTGTATCAATTAAGTTACATCAATATTAATGATTTTTTTTTCATCTGCATGTATTGGTACAATAACCATTATTATGCAATAACCATTCATTGTGTCAAATTATAATCTCATTGAAAGTAATTTATTATTATTATCATTATTTTTATTATTGTATCTAAATTTCTTTGTAATTGTTCTTTTAAACATGAAAGCTTATTTTATTCTTTATTTTATCTTAATACTATAAATTATTTGTTTTAATTTACTTGACAGGAAAATAGTTACTTTCTCTTGTTTTAACTATGCTTAGTTACCCTTTATTAATTATATCATTTCGATCATTATTTGAAATTCCTTAAATTTATTTATTAATCTTATAATTTTTATTAAAATATATGACTTCTATTAATTTCTTTTATGATTATTATTATGTTTAAATTAATCTTATATATATAACCATTTCTCACTTTTAAATTTTCAATCAAAATTTCAAAATAAAGGAATAATTCTAACCTCACTACTCTTTGAGACCGGGCTTCTCTAAAGTCTTAAATTCCCACAAAGGCCTTATTCCTCAATGTGTGCTTTGCGAGAGCCATACGCTATGCCATTGTATTCTCTTCTTCCCTCGAGCCCGCTGTCTCCGTCTTTGTCTCTATCTTCAATCGCATGCTTCAATCCCAACATTATTAGCTCTGGGGTTAGACTAGCCCTGATAACAAATGACACCGGAGTTAAATTAAATAACACCGAAACAATNGTCTCCGTCTTTGTCTCTGTCTCTATCTTCAATCGCATGCTTCAATCCCAACACTATTAGCTCTGGGGTTAGACTAGCCCTGATNAATATGTTGACACATTTATATTTATACATAAACTACTACCCTAATTGTAATTAAAAAAATTTAAAAAAATTAGGGGTTTGCATAGCCCGCCTATCCCAATGGGTGGGATAATTACCGAAACAGGGTCTAAGATGGGAAAATTTCGCCTTTATCTGTTATTCGAACGTGAGATACCCTGCGTCACAAACAAATGTTGTTATTATTGGTCCTGATACTATTAATGATAATATTCTTATTTCTCTTTATTCACTTTCTCTCATTCATATTTATATAGAGCTTGCATTTTTTGCTACCACTATGTTTTCTATGTAAGTTCGTTTCCGCCTGTCATGACTTGGCATGGGGCATGAAATTGTCCAAGACAGGAATAATTGTCAAACATTGACAATCATTTTCTTAAAATTTTCATTTTCCATAACTAATATGTAATAATACAAGAATAAATGAAATAACCACTATTAAAAATAAAAATAAATTAAAATATTTAAATTTACCTTAATTCAAGTTGTCCATGTCTTCTATAAATATTCTTCTCTAATACTCATTTTCTAATTAAACGATTAAACATAAAATATAAATTTAAAACAAAATAAGCTACAACAGCCAATGAATACTCGTATTTTAAAACTACCGTAGAATAATGAAAAGAAAGATAAAATGCATATTAATCAAACATCTAATAAATCAACATGAAGCATTTGATGGTTTAGTTTTTTAATATGGTTTTGATGATTTAAGACATTCTATATGTTTTATTATATTAAGTACATATCTAAGTTTTTATATATACAATCGTTACAGGAGTACCTTCTAAAAACTGTATCAATTTACATCAATATTAATGATTTTTTTTCATCTGCATGTATTGGTACAATAACCATTATTATGCAATAACCATCCATTGTGTCAAATTATAATCTCATTGAAAGTAATTTATTATTATTATCATTATTTTTATTATTGTATCTAAATTTCTTTGTAATTGTTCTCTTAAACATGAAAGCTTATTTTATTCTTTATTTTATCTTAATACTATAAATTATTTGTTTTAATTTACTTGACAGGAAAATAGTTACTTTCTCTTGTTTTAGCTATGCTTAGTTACCCTTTATTAATTATATCATTTCGATCATTATTTGAAATTCCTTAAATTTATTTATTAATCTTATAATTTTTATTAAAATATATGACTTCTATTAATTTCTTTTATGATTATTATTATGTTTAAATTAATCTTATATATATAACCATTTCTCACTTTTAAATTTTCAATCAAAATTTCAAAATAAAGGAATAATTCTAACCTCACTACTCTTTGAGACCGGGCTTCTCTAAAGCCTTAAATTCCCACGAAGGCCTTACTCCTCAATGTGTGCTTTGCGAGAGCCATACGCTATGCATTGTATTCTCTGTCTCCGTCTTTGTCTCTGTCTCTATCTTCAATCGCATGCTTCAATCCCAACACTATTAGCTCTGGGGTTAGACTAGCCCTGATAACAAATGACACCGGAGTTAAATTAAATAACACCGAAACAATAATATTATAGCTGAAATTCAAATGAAAAGTTATAAACAACCAACTGAAATAGAAAATAACAGTAACATGGCACATGAAAATTTGAAATTACGACAAATGACAACACTAACTCAAATTAGGGTGGACCTTGGGGTTGGCGGTGCGTGATCTATGAGGGTTCGAACCTCTGGAGAGGTAGCAAAGGTTAGTGGATGGGTTGGAAGGTAGGACGACAACAAGGCGGTAATGGTGACAATCAAGTAGAGGTTAAGAAAAAAAAACCGTCGGAACAACGAGAAGGTGGGTTGTCTTGGGTGGTGATAGCAAGGACGAGGGACTGGATGGTGGCCAAACAACAGTAGAAGTGCTATTCTGGACTGCGACAACAATGAAAGAGGATGGCAGCAACGAAGGGGAGGAATTACGACAACGAAAACGATTTGGAATGAGAGGAACAGATGGATGGGAGGCTGGAACAACAAAAAAATAATAGGAAATGGTTGTTTTCCAGTCGGCAGTGTGGACTGGTGGCTTGAATTGAGTACTTGCAGGGAAAACAACAATATGCGACTCCAGCAAGGGAGGGCGGTTGAGAGTGACTCGGGGAGGATGTAGAAAGAGATAGGGAAAATAATTAACACATCGGGTGAGAGATACAGTTGGAGACCGTCCTAACAAGTTGGAATGAGAGGAACAGATGGCTGGGAGGCTGGAACAACAAAAAATAACAGGAAATGGTTGTTTTCCAGTCAGCAGCGTGGACCAGTGGCTTAATTGCAAGGAAAACAACAATATGTGACTGTAGCAAGGGAGGGCGGTTGAGAGTGAGGCAGGGAGAATGCAGAAAGAGATAAGGAAGATAATCAACACATCAGGTGAGAGATACAATCGGAACACCACCCATCCTTCATATATAACCCTCAAAGAGTGAAAACGGATGCTATGACTGTCTTAAACAAACTCACGCCAATAACAAAACCTAGAATATTAGAAAAGCAAATATATAATAATAGAATAGCGAGGAGTGACCCAAGATAGCTAGTTGACTCCATAACGAAAAAACCTGGACCGGTTTGGCTTAGGCAGGAAAATGGAAGCCCACATGATTGTGCGATTGCGGCATATCGCTGAATAGGCAATGCACTGTAGCAAATAGCTCCCATGTCACTAGACAATCCATTTAATGAAGTGGGTGACAAATGAACGTTCTTTTCATGAAAATTGGACCTTCTAAGTTCATTTCTCACAAAATTACATTTTCTCCCACCATTGTCATCACATTTCATTGGGTCACTTGAATCATATATCGTGGTTTAGACTACTTCATTTTAAACATTCTATAACTAAAACATTTTTCTGGCCTCAACCTGAACCAATGCTTATCATATTCTTGTTAAATAGGTTGACCTGTTATAATGGGAGATTCATTTGTTTACATTATTCCCGCATTGTTTTTGACATTACAAAAAATCTCTCACAAGGTCATTTCTTTGTTTTGCTGAAACATGATTACATATCATCCGACTATTCTGTCTTACAAAGTTCACTTCTATTACTTGCAGGAAATAGTTTCGATATACCGATATCTTTCACCGCCTGTTCTAGAAACAGCTTCAGCGATTCGTGTTTGCAACGTGCTTGCTCTTTTTCAGGTTTACCTGTTACTCTATCACCATTCTGTGCTATTTTGTGTGATGAACATGCTGTGTTGATTTGTGTCATGTTTTAGTACTTTGGGCCATCCTATAAAAGTGATTATCGCTGCTCCTTTCTGACGATTGATATATTTATTCTGCTTGAGCGTCTCTCTTTTTTATGCTTATGTGATTGTTTTCTTCCTTCTAATTAAAAATGCCTTTGCTTATTTCACTCAATTCTTCATCGGTCATGTTTACCTGGTTTTGATTCATATGAGTTTGATGTTAAGAAATGCAAAAAAGAACATGATTTATAATTTCTGAAAATATCATTTCTTCTTTCAATGTTCTTAGTACTTTGTAGAATTCTGTCAATTGCTTATAAGCAAATTCTGATTAAGTGTTGCTATCAACCTTATTGAGTCTTTATTTTCATCTCATAAAAGGAACATCAAAGGTTTAGAAGGTTGATTAAAAGCAGTTGGGATCACTATGTTTGTTAATTTTCTTAAGATCTTGTGCTTGGCCTGGTAAGTAAGCCAAACTTCAACATGTGAAATAATTATAAAATATACTCTAAAAATCACCGACATTACATTTAGAGTGTTTTATTCTAAAATTACGATTCTTTTCTCATGGAATACAATCAAAAGCATCAAAATCCAAAAAATTATTCTTTTGACAAAATGTTCTATTTTTTAGTCATTTTGTTTGGGTTTTGTTGGATTTCACTCCATGCTTTTATTTCATAGCATGCTTTTTCGGTGTTTTTTATTTAATTGATTATGTCTTAATGAATTTTTTTTTCATAAAATAGCTTGCAAACAAGATAGCGAGGCACATCAGCTACTGATATTGCTAATTTCCTCTGTTTGCTTTGCCTCGCAGTGTCTAGCCTCTCATTCAGAAACAAGAATTCCTTTCCTTCAAGGTATTCTGTGCTACTTCTGGTGATTGTATTGTTTTTAGATTTTGGTTTAGGCGCAAACTCTTTCATTTATCTTTTGTAGCCAATCAAATTTTTTTGTTTAATTCCATGCATGCATAGAAGCTTATCTCTGAATATTCTATCTAGGTTGATTTTTATTCATGAATTGCATTGATGTCTTAAACGACATGGATGATACCAATCTAGAGCTCTCAGATGGTGTATAAGGATCAAGGAAAAATTATAGAATCATGTAAGACAATAGATGCAGCTTTTAAGATGACGAAGGACCATCATGTGTTCTCCACCAAGATACAATCACATCACTTGAGGAAGAATATGATAGAAAGTAGGAGATCATATTTGTTATTTGAAGGATTAAATTTAATGATTGTATATTAGGAAGCTTGATATTAGATATTTAATTAGAGGTGATCTGATTATAAATTCTTTTTTATATTAGAAACATTTCTAATTTGTAGAGATGGTAGTGTATATAAATATTTCATATATGCTTTCAACTAAGGAATAAAAAGGAAGGATTTTTTCCAGTCACATGGTATCAGAGAATCGTCCCAGTCGTTGGAATCATTCACCCATCGTCTGCATCGGCTAAGTCACGTGTCTGGATCATTCGTCTTCCTCGTCTGGATAGCTCATTCATTTGTTGGCGTCGTGTGCGTCTGTGTCATCTGAATCTCGCGTCTGGATGGCTCGTCTGTCTCGTCTGAACCACTCGTTGGGTCTATCTACATCGCCTTCATCTTGCGACAGGATCAGGGCATTGTGCATTGTTAGTCTTCATCCGCGTCATTGTCTGTCTGTTTTGTCTGCATTTATCAGCGCTGTTTGTGTTATTCTGCTACGTTCTGCTTTGGCTTCATCCTGATCAGCGTCGTCTGCTTTGTTCGGTTTTGTCTGCTTAAGTCGATGTCTTTGCCTACTTCGTTCGATTTTTTCGGCCTTGTCGGCCTCACTGTTCGTGGAGTTGGTTGTCTTATACAGCTTGGTATCGTTAGTTTCTGGCCTTCCTCTACCTCGTTCCTTTCGGCATTGATTCCTCTCCTTGAATATACGGGACTGTGGAATAAAAACATGTTACAACTTTGGTTTCATCAACTGTTAAAATTACAGATGAAAAGTTAAATGCCGTCAATTATTCTTATTTAAATAAAGTTGAGAGGCTCTACTCGAGAAGTTTTTGGAAGGAGCATATTCTCATTGACATTTCCCTAGCTACGACTGGTTCAAATTTTTATGAGTGGAAGAGATTTGATGCCCAATTGTTGATATAAATACGAAACTCTATCGAACTTGATCAATCATGTCATATTGCTCATTATGATTGTATTAAAGATGCGGTGGATGAAGTGGCATTTGTGTTTTCTGGGAGAGAAAATATTTCTCAAATCTTTGATGTATGCAATGAGTTCTATCGAGTTGAACAACAAGGTCAATCATTTAACACATATCATATGTACTTTAAGTATGCTTATGAAGAATTGAATGCACTATTGACCTTTAATACTAATGTTTAGATTATTAAGTAGGCTCAAAGAATAAATGGTTATTATGATTTATGAGTGTTCTAGCTAGCCTCAATTCTCAATATGAAGGTGTCAAATCATAGATCCTATCTGACACTGGATTTACCACTCTGAGGGAAGCCTATATTAGTGTGCTATGTACTATTACAAATTCTCAAACTTTATTCGTACAAACTAGTTCTCTTGCTAGCCAAAAAAATGCAAACATAAAAAAAAACCTCAGTATTTGGACAATTATGGAAGTGGAATTCCAAATTCCAGAAATCAAGTGATACCAGAGTCAACCCAAACCACAATGGGACTAATATTATTGTTGAAAGTCAAATAGACGGTCACAAAAAAAAAAATCAACTGAAATAGGAAAAGCTAGACAAAGACAAATACCCCACTAGGGCAAGGCTAAAAAGTGGTGGCTGCAGTTCAAGGAGGGGGAAATTGAGATTTGTGGGCTGTTGAGGGGTTGAGCGACAACTAGGGGAAAGTTAAACTGTGGCTGAACAACAGTGGGAAAGCATGATGGGAGGTGGAAAGGTGGTGAAAGCAAGGGAAATCAGGGTTGCAGGGCTGTTTGAAGGCTAGACAACAGGTTAGGTGGCTGTGAGGGAGTTTGAAAAGGGTAGCGGCAGGTTGGTGCGGTTGTAAGGAAGGTTGGGAAGGTAAGGGGAGGGGAAAGGAGGTGGCAGGGAATTGCAGGCTGCAAGAAAAATNAAGAGGTTAAGAAAAAAAAAACCGTCGGAACAACGAGAAGGTGGGTTGTCCTGGGCGGTGATAGCAAGGACGAGGGACTGGATGGTGGCCAAACAACAGGAGAAGTGCTATTCTGGACTGCGACAACAATGAAAGAGGATGGCGACAACGAATGGGAGGAATTACGACAACGAAAACGATTTGGAATGAGAGGAACAGATGGATGGGAGGCTGGAACAACAAAAAAATAATAGGAAATGGTTGTTTTCCAGTCGGCAGTGTGGACTGGTGGCTTGAATTGAGTACTTGCAGGGAAAACAACAATATGCGACTCCAGCAAGGGAGGGCGGCTGAGAGTGACTCGGGGAGGATGTAGAAAGAGATAGGGAAAATAATCAACACATCGGGTGAGAGATACAGTTGGAGCACCACTCAATTTCTCAGATATAACCCTCAAAGGTTGAAAATGGATGTTGAAGACCATCCTAACAAGTTGGAATGAGAGGAACAGATGGCTGGGAGGCTGGAACAACAAAAAATAACAGGAAATGGTTGTTTTCCAGTCAGCAGCATGGACCAGTGGCTTAATTGCAAGGAAAACAACAATATGTGACTGCAGCAAGGGAGGGCGGTTGAGAGTGAGGCAGGGAGAATGCAGAAAGAGATAAGGAAGATAATCAACACATCAGGTGAGAGATACAATCGGAACACCACCCATCCTTCATATATAACCCTCAAAGAGTGAAAACGGATGCTATGACTGTCTTAAACAAACTCACGCCAATAACAAAACCTAGAATATTAGAAAAGCAAATATATAATAATAGAATAGCGAGAAGTGACCCAAGATGGCTAGTCGACTCCACCATAACGAAAAAACCTGGACCGGTTTGGCTTAGGCAGGAAAATGGAAGCCCACATGATTGTGGGATTGCGGCATATCGCTGAATAGGCACTGCACTGTAGCAAGTAGCTCCCATGTCACGAGACAATCCATTTAATGAAGTGGGTGACGAATGAACATTCTTTTCATGAAAATTGGACCTTCTAAGTTCATTTCTCACAAAATTACATTTTCTCCCACCATTGTCATCACATTTAATTGGGTCACTTGAATCATATATCGTGGTTTAGACTACTTCATTTTAAACATTCTATAACTAAAACATTTTTCTGGCCTCAACCTGAACCAATGCTTATCATATTCTTGTTAAATAGGTTGACCTGTTATAATGGGAGATTCATTTGTTTACATTATTCCCGCATTGTTTTTGACATTACAAAAAATCTCTCACAAGGTCATTTCTTTGTTTTGCTGAAACATGATTACATATCATCCGACTATTCTGTCTTACAAAGTTCACTTCTATTACTTGCAGGAAATAGTTTCGATATACCGATATCTTTCACCGCCTGTTCTAGAAACAGCTTCAGCGATTCGTGTTTGCAACGTGCTTGCTCTTTTTCAGGTTTACTTGTTACTCTATCACCATTCTGTGCTATTTTGTGTGATGAACATGCTGTGTTGATTTGTGTCATGTTTTAGTACTTTGGGCCATCCTATAAAAGTGATTATCGCTGCTCCTTTCTGACGATTGATATATTTATTCTGCTTGAGCGTCTCTCTTTTTTATGCTTATGTGATTGTTTTCTTCCTTCTAATTAAAAATGCCTTTGCTTATTTCACTCAATTCTTCATCGGTCATGTTTACCTGGTTTTGATTCATATGAGTTTGATGTTAAGAAATGCAATAAAGAACATGATTTATAATTTCTGAAAATATCATTTCTTCTTTCAATGTTCTTAGTACTTTGTAGAATTCTGTCAATTGCTTATAAGCAAATTCTGATTAAGTGTTGCTATCAACCTTATTGAGTCTTTATTTTCATCTCATAAAAGGAACATCAAAGGTTTAGAAGGTTGATTAAAAGCAGTTGGGATCACTATGTTTGTTAATTTTCTTAAGATCTTGTGCTTGGCCTGGTAAGTAAGCCAAACTTCAACATGTGAAATAATTATAAAATATACTCTAAAAATCACCGACATTACATTTAGAGTGTTTTATTCTAAAATTACGATTCTTTTCTCATGGAATACAATCAAAAGCATCAAAATCCAAAAAATTATTCTTTTGACAAAATGTTCTATTTTTTAGTCATTTTGTTTGGGTTTTGTTGGATTTCACTCCATGCTTTTATTTCATAGCATGCTTTTTCGGTGTTTTTTATTTAATTGATTATGTCTTAATGAATTTTTTTTT
>JXCR01132849.1:95321-124011 GCA_002079205.1 Phalaenopsis hybrid cultivar
CATGGATCTAGGGTTTAGCGATGGTGAGGTGTACCAACCTCTTGCTACACAAATTATTAAGAAGCCCACCTCCATTTGTTAAACACAGCATTGAGGTATTTTTCTTGGGGAAAAATCCTCGTAGCCTAGGGAGTGGAGAAATCAAGAGATTTCGACTCCTAGTTAGAAAAGTTTTACTTTCGTGATGTTTGAGAATGCGTGCTCTTTGCTTGCTCCTTGTTCCTTCCACATTGGAATGAAGAAGAAACCTCCTTGCTCCAAGGAAGCCCAAGAAAAACCTCAAGAATCCTCTAACACTCATTTCTCAATAAAATGAGATGGATGAAGAAGAAGAGGAAGTAAAATGGGCGGAGAAGTGAATAAAACCAAAGAAGAAAGATCACCTTTAGAGATTTATCCTCCAAGCTCTCCCCAAAGCCAGGCTCTTCTCTCTAGGTCTCTAAGGACAAAGNGGTCAATAATATGTGAGGAATCTATTGTCTTGTGACAGAGCACATAATGTGTCATCTTAAAGATGCTATCCCTTACTAATAAAACAAAATCTTTGCTAAAGAAGTCTTTACTCACATTCGCCCATGGTAAATTTAGATTAGGAAGGAGTGTATAGACCAATATTATACTCTCAGATCTTAGCTAAGTGATATACCTTGTATTGCCAAACACGCATCTCCACATTTCATATCAATCTAAGCCAATAAAAGTTCTCTTTCATTTAGAAAAGGGTCTTATTTATGTCAAATGTATTGTCATTCCTTCATTGTGGAACTTCTTTAAATGCTCTTCCTAAGTGAACTTCTAAGAATGCACAAATTTTTCTAGGACGTATAACCATCATAATTGTGTATTGCTCGTAGGTTCTCTTCTGGAAACGGTTCCAAATCTCCTAAAAATCTTTATAAAAATCTTTTAACACCTCAAAAACAGCCACCTTATATTTCATAATAGTGAACAATAGGTGATAAGGACTCATAACAACTACTTTTTTTGGGCTCTTAGTTTTATACTTGAGCATCAACCAAAAAAGAGGAGAGGAACCTTATTTGAGAGATATGCTTACATTTTAGCTTTCTCTGGTTAAAAAATCTTTGGTCTTTATAATCAATTTAGAGGGTGAACTCATAGGCTAGTAGGTAATGGCCCAATGGCTAAGGGCTCTCACTATAGCATAAAAATCTGTCATACATGAAATAATTTTGTTTGGAGTCACTCAACTTCTCACTAAAAAAAAAAAGATCTTGTGTCCACCCTAGCTCAACATACCTCCAATCACCCAGCTTCAAATACTTGATTAAAATATGGAAGAGCTATGATTGGGACATAGTAAGATGTTTCTTCAAAGCATCAAAACTGAAATGGGCTTCATTTGACCATGATATTTATCTGTATTAAGGAGCACTATCAAAGGTTTTACACTTTAGCTAAAATTTTTTATAAACCTCTTATAGAATGAAGTCAGTCCATAAAAGTAGTGCATATGGGTGAAAAACTTCGAACTTGGACAGTTTATTATAGTTTATACCTTAGCAAAGTCCATCTCATTACTCGTTGTTGAAACATTGTATCCACGAAATTGCGGTGTCAGAAAGTAATATTTCTTTAGATGACCATACAACAGTTTTGTCCGAAGAACTCCAAAAAANCAGAGAATCTCATTATTGAAATTATTTTTTCAAAATTTGTTCAACACTAAAATCTGGGTTTCTTGAAGTACTTTTTGGAGATTGAGATATCAATGAGCAAGCAAAGTATATTTTTATCTTAACAAAAGTATGTTTTGGATTTATTAGTAGAAATAGGAAAATTAGGGGTGAAATCATTCAGTATTTTGATACTTCCTAATCAGCAACTTACTAAGGATGGGGAGTCTTTTAATGATCCTGAGCGATATAGGAAGTTACTAGGAAAAATAAACTCTCTCAGTGACTCGCCCTGGCATTGTATATTCAGTTAGCACTATAAGTCAGTTCATATCTTCTCCCACAATCCATCATGGGTCAGCTCTAGAACAACTATGTTCAAAGGAACTCCTGGAAAAGGGATTCTATCTTAGAATCATGGCCATATAACTATTAAATATTTTTCTGATGCACATTGGGCAAGTTTTAAGATTGATCGAAGATCCATTACTAGATATTATATTTTTGTTGGTGTTACTCTGGTCTCATGGAAGAGTAAGAAAAATTATAGTGTCACGATTCAGTGCAAATTAGAGTATCGAGTACTGGCATAAGCTTTGAGCGAATTGATGTGGGTCTCCCAATTTCTGACCAAAATAGGTTTTAAGATGTCAGTTTTAGCAAAGTTGCGGTGTGATAACCAAACTGTAATTTATATTGCTTCAAACCTTGTCTTTCATGAATAGACAAAACATATTGAGATAGATTGTCATTTTGTTTGTGAAAAGATTCAACAAAATGTGATTTCTACAACTCATGTAAAAACTGAGGAACAAGTAGGGGGCATCTTCATCAAGGCTCTTAATGGAGCTAGAGTCACTTATATTTGTAAAAAACAAGGCTTAATAAATATTTATGCTCCAGCATAAGGGAGATTGATATTAAAAGTATTAAATCTAATAGTTGTATATGAGGAAATGTGTATATTTGAAAGCTTGATATTATGTACCTAATTAGAGGAAATCTAATTACAAGATTTTTTCTATATTAGAAATAATTCTAATTTGTAGAGATAGAAGTGTATGAAATATGCAATATATATTTTCAATTGAGGAATAAGATGAAAGGAAGTTTTCCTGTCACATATTCAAACTGCAAAAAATTCAAACATCAAAAGTTGGTCTCCGATTGTAGCATAATATATTTTTAATCCCAAAGCAAATTAAACTTAATACTAATGCTAATTAAGGAAAAAAAGGCCCAAAAGGTGTCGACCAACCTTGAAGGCTGGATTTGCCGAGTTGACCAAGAAAAATTGAATTGGGTGAGCCTGTTCACCTTCTTCATTGGAAGCATTAGGATCCTTGTAGCATGTCGATTGGCCAAAGATTGAAAGTAGCAGAATGTTGTAGTCGCCTACTACTTGTTAGCTTCAATCTTGTACGTGTTATCATTGATCTTCTTATCAAGTATGAATGGATCATCAGCTATAGGTGTGAGCTTTTCAAATGAATTTGTAGGAAGCATCTCCTTCAATTTGATTCACACCAAATCACCTTTCTTGAAATTCATAGCTTTCTTGAATTTATTAGCCCATTTTTAATATTTGTTGTTTTGTTTAGCAATTTCTATCATCATCTGTTCATGTAAAATTTGAAATGTGGCATGTAGCTAAAACTATAACACTAACTCTATGGATGCGAGAAAAGTTTTCCTGTATATAATCTCAAAGGAGATGTGGCTTGTAGATTGGCTAGTGGAGCAATTATAAACAAACTCAACTTCAGGGAAAATCAAGTCCTAATGTCTAATACTCTTGCCCACAAAACTTCTAAAGAGGTTTCCCAAACTCTGATTTACCATTTAATGGAGCTTCATACCCAGCTTATCCCATCAAGTCCTTTGGAAATGGCATAAAAAATTCATATAATTATATGAAGTGATAGCCTTGGGCACACAAGAAAGATGGATTATCTCCCTAAACTATAATATGTGAGGAATCTATTGTCTTGTGACAGAGCACATAATGTGTCATCTTAAAGATGCTATCCCTTACTAATAAAACAAAATCTTTGCTAACGAAGTCTTTACTCACATTCGCCCATGGTAAATTTAGATTAGGAAGGAGTGTATAGACCCATTTTATACTCTCAGATCTTAGCTAAGTGATATACCTTGTATTGCCAAACACGCATCTCCACATTTCATATCAATCTAGGCCAATAAAAGTTCTCTTTCATTAAGAAAAGGGTCTTATTTATGTCAAATGTATTGTCATTCCTTCATTGTGGAAATTCTTTAAATGCTCTTCCTAAGTGAACTTCTAAGAATGCACAAATTATTCTAGGACATATAACCATCATAATTGTGTATTGCTCGTAGGGTCTCTTCTGGAAACGGTTCCAAATCTCCTAAAAATCTTTATAAAAATCTTTTAACACCTCAAAAACAACCACCTTATATTTCATAATAGTGAACAATAGGTGATAAGGACTCAGAACAACTACTTTATTTTGGCTCTTAGTTTTATACTTGAGCATCAACCAAAAAAGAGGAGAGGAACTTTATTCGAGAGATATGCTTACATTTTAGCTTTCTCTGGTTCAAAAATCTTTGGTCTTTATAATCAATTTAGAGGGTGAACTCATAGGCTGGTAGGTAATGGTACAATGGCTAAGGGCTCTCACTATAGCATAAAAATTTGTCATACATGAAATAATTTTGTTTGGAGTCACTCAACTTCTCACTAAAAAAAAGAGATCTTGTGTCCACCCTAGCTCAACATACCTCCAGTCACCCAGCTTCAAATACTTGATTAAAATATGGAAGAGCTATGATTGGGACATAGTAAGATGTTTCTTCAAAGCATCAAAACTGAAATGGGCTTCATTTGACCATGATATTTATTTGTATTAAGGAGGTCTATCAAAGGTGTTACACTTTAGCTAAAATTTTTTATAAACCTCTTATAGTATGAAGTCAGTCCATAAAAGTAGTGCATATGGGTGAAAAACTTCGAACTTGGACAGTTTATTATAGTTTATACCTTAGCAAAGTCCATCTCATTACTCGTTGTTAAAAGTATCCAAAAAATTGCGGTGTCAGAAAGTAATATTTCTTTAGATGACCATACAACAGTTTTGTCCGAAGAACTCCAAAAAATCTATCACAAGTGTTGCAATGCTCCTCCATGAAATGGCTACAAACCAAATTATTATCAATATAAACAACCACAATTTCATAATAACGGTTTAGAAAACCTAGTTCATCGGCTGCATGATTGTATTCAGGGCCTTGGATAGACAAAAAGGCATGATTGTCCATTTAGACAATCCAATTCATTGGCATGAACCAATCTTTCACTCATGTTTCATCTAAATCTGATAGTAAAGAGTATAAATTGATCTTGGAAATGATGCTAATTTTATGTAGCTGATCCTACAAGTTATTTAGTTTTGAGATGGGAAAGATGTACTTTATGGTGATAATGTTCGCAGTTTTGCTATGAATACACATGCTAGGATCCGTCTTTCTTAGGTACAATCAGAGCTCGTACAATACATGAATTAATACTCTCACAAACAAATCCTCTTAACATTAGATCCTCAGAACAATTTTGAAATTCCTCATATTCCATTAGTTGCATTCTATAAGTTGGTCGGTTGGGGAGCAACGATCCTGGAATAAAGCCTATGAAATGCTGAATTTATCATCATAGCACCATCAACTTTTCTATATTTGGCTCAGTCGAGGGAACTCATCAAATCACAAGCATCTCACCATTATCTAAACGAAGCTCGTACTCCTTTAAATTTTTCTAATTTGTAGAGTCTCTACTATCTATTTTTAATTGTGTCTTGCTCAGTAAAAAAAAAATCACTCTTCAATTTGGATAGTTAGATGTAATGTGTTCATATTCTCTATAGTTGAAACTTTTCTTGACTAGAAAGACTGGGGTACTAGCCCGATCGGTCATGGCTCTTTCTGATGTCGACATCTCCTCACGTGTGGTAGGTTTTAGCTCTCCGGTTGGAGTCGCTTTGTAGGCCAATCCCGAGGCTGCACCTTGCCTGAAGGATGGTTTGAATGTTGTTATGCTTTTTTTTCGTTTCTCAGGCTAAGGTCTAGATATCTAGCAAGGTATAGTCGGGTTGTAACTGCATCAAATTGCAAATGGATGGCCTCAAACTTTTAAGATATCATCTTATGCTGTTCTCTAGCTTCGCTGGTTCAAATTTCAGTATAAGTAATTCAAACTCAGCGGTTTGTGCTCCTCTACTCGTAAGTCATTCTATAATAAACGGTGAAGTCTTGAAAATTATCATGTTTGTGGTGTGATAGGAGATAATTGCTCTACATGTCCTTCATCTTAGATCGGATCATGATTTTGCTCTTTTCTTTATTATTGGCATTTGGGTTTCAAATTCTCCCATCATAGGGAATCTCCCATCTTTAAATTAATGGCAACTAATTTCACCATTTATTTAGGTGGAATGATTTTGTACTAAAAGACTCATTCTATTATCTAGAGCGACTAAATGATTTTGTCCTGATCCAGACGACCATTAAAATATGGTAAAGCAATCTTCACTTCAACGTCTCTCTTCCTACTTCTATTCTCAATACTAAATCGGCGAAGCATTTGTTCTTCGTCAGTCGAGGTCACTTGGTGGAAGTGGTTCTTTTCATCTTATTCATATTACCGATTATCGTTATGACTTTGGGTGACCTCGTCGTGCTGTGTTCGTTCAAAATTAGGAAGACTATATTGTAATTGGAGGATTTCTTGATGCATATTTGTTATGGCAAGAAATTGAACATTTTTTTTAGGGTTTCTTTTTGGCTGCATGGTGATTTGCTCCCCACTTATAGAGTTTTGGCCAAGGTATGTTTGTGGATCTTGGGTTGGTTGAAAGTTTGAGAATCAGATGTAGGGACATTTTTCGTGGATGTAGAAATATTAGTTTTTGTGAATATAGGGTTTGTAGTATGAAGTGAATCTACGAAGAGATCTAGTGTTATGGTTGGAATTTGGCTCTAATATAAAATGACGCCAATTTTGAGCTCCTAGATGGTGTATGAGGATCAAGGAAAAATTATGGAATAATGTAAGATATTAGTAGTTAGTCATGTTTGAAATTTAAAAGGTATTTGGGAAAGATAGTATGGCGGCAATGGCTGTTTGGGGAGGAAAAAACAGAAGAAAAATAAATCTCCACTGCTAGATGTGACATCTAAGACAATGAGGAAGGGACCACCATCTATTTTCGATCAATAGACAATCTCTCTACTTGAACGAGAAGATGATACAACTCTCCAAATAGGAAGAAAGAAGGAGATAATACCAAACTGCATACAATTCAAAAGCTAAAAGCTGTCTATAGGTTCTAGCATAACATATCTATAATGCCAAAGTGAATTAACCCTTGTACTAATGCTAATTAAGGGAAGGAGGGGCTAAAGGGGGCCAACCAGTCTTGGTGGCTGGAATTGTTCCTGAATCGGGTGAGCCCGTTCATTTCCGCATCCATCTAAATTGGATGCGGAAATGACACCTGCATCAATGGAGATTATTCATTTAAACCTAACCTAAAAATTAAGTGTTTTAAAAACAGAGGTGTTTTGTCATCCTTACATAAAATGAAACCTAAGCTTCAAAGTGCAAAACATTAACTTCATCATTTTTTAATTTTATCTGTTTAGAAATATTAAAATAGATTAAGATGTTATAAAACTCAATAATGTTAACAACAATTTTTTGTACTTACAAAATACAATTTTATCATTTTTCAATTAGTATCATTAATGCAACATCAAACATGGCACTAACTTAGCTATGTAATATTTATTTATCTTCAAATAATATTACTATGATAAGTATTATGGATCAAATTTAGAATCAACCATAGTTATAAATAAAGAACACACGTGCAGGATGGCAAGCTAAATTAAAATCATCAAATTACGGATGTGATTCATTAATAAAATAGTGGATACTAATAAAACAAGTGTTGTGCTTGGATAAAGGAAGAAGATAATAGTGTAAACAATCTAAAGTTTGGAGTAAGAGGCAAATATGCGACAATGTTACGGTCGATGGGAAAGGTGGCATAAGGGTGTCTTAGGATAGATGATAACTGGTAAGTTACTTTTTTGATTTTTTGACAAATTTCTTTTCTTTTTATTTTTTTTAATAGCATAAAAAGTTTATAATTTAGGCTACATGGAGCTCATGAATGCTTTGTTGTTCATACTTTGGAGTGTTTTGGGTCCATTTCACTTTGAAANTCACTCTTCAATTTGGATAGTTAGATGTAATGTGTTCATATTCTCTATAGTTGAAACTTTTCTTGACTAGAAAGACTGGGGTACTAGCCCGATCGGTCATGGCTCTTTCTGATGTCGACATCTCCTCACGTGTGGTAGGTTTTAGCTCTCCGGTTGGAGTCGCTTTGTAGGCCAATCCCGAGGCTGCACCTTGCCTGAAGGATGCTTTGAATGTTGTTATGCTTTTTTTTCGTTTCTCAGGCTAAGGTCTAGATATCTAGCAAGGTATAGTCGGGTTGTAACTGCATCAAATTGCAAATGGATGGCCTCAAACCTTTAAGATATCATCTTATGCTGTTCTCTAGCTTCGCTGGTTCAAATTTCAGTATAAGTAATTCAAACTCAGCGGTGTGTGCTCCTCTACTCGTAAGTCATTCTATAATAAACGGTGAAGTCTTGAAAATTATCATGTTTGTGGTGTGATAGGAGATAATTGCTCTACATGTCCTTCATCTTAGATCGGATCATGATTTTGCTCTTTTCTTTATTATTGGCATTTGGGTTTCAAATTCTCCCATCATAGGGAATCTCCCATCTTTAAATTAATGGCAACTAATTTCACCATTTATTTAGGTGGAATGATTTTGTACTAAAAGACTCATTCTATTATCTAGAGCGACTAAATGATTTTGTCCTGATCCAGACGACCATTAAAATATGGTAAAGCAATCTTCACTTCAACGTCTCTCTTCCTACTTCTATTCTCAATACTAAATCGGCGAAGCATTTGTTCTTCGTCAGTCGAGGTCACTTGGTGGAAGTGGTTCTTTTCATCTTATTCATATTACCGATTATCGTTATGACTTTGGGTGACCTCGTCGTGCTGTGTTCGTTCAAAATTAGGAAGACTATATTGTAATTGGAGGATTTCTTGATGCATATTTGTTATGGCAAGAAATTGAACATTTTTTTTAGGGTTTCTTTTTGGCTGCATGGTGATTTGCTCCCCACTTATAGAGTTTTGGCCAAGGTATGTTTGTGGATCTTGGGTTGGTTGAAAGTTTGAGAATCAGATGTAGGGACATTTTTCGTGGATGTAGAAATATTAGTTTTTGTGAATATAGGGTTTGTAGTATGAAGTGAATCTACGAAGAGATCTAGTGTTATGGTTGGAATTTGGCTCTAATATAAAATGACGCCAATTTTGAGCTCCTAGATGGTGTATGAGGATCAAGGAAAAATTATGGAATAATGTAAGATATTAGTAGTTAGTCATGTTTGAAATTTAAAAGGTATTTGGGAAAGATAGTATGGCGGCAATGGCTGTTTGGGGAGGAAAAAACAGAAGAAAAATAAATCTCCACTGCTAGATGTGACATCTAAGACAATGAGGAAGGGACCACCATCTATTTTCGATCAATAGACAATCTCTCTACTTGAACGAGAAGATGATACAACTCTCCAAATAGGAAGAAAGAAGGAGATAATACCAAACTGCATACAATTCAAAAGCTAAAAGCTGTCTATAGGTTCTAGCATAACATATCTATAATGCCAAAGTGAATTAACCCTTGTACTAATGCTAATTAAGGGAAGGAGGGGCTAAAGGGGGCCAACCAGTCTTGGTGGCTGGAATTGTTCCTGAATCGGGTGAGCCCGTTCATTTCCGCATCCATCTAAATTGGATGCGGAAATGACACCTGCATCAATGGAGATTATTCATTTAAACCTAACCTAAAAATTAAGTGTTTTAAAAACAGAGGTGTTTTGTCATCCTTACATAAAATGAAACCTAAGCTTCAAAGTGCAAAACATTAACTTCATCATTTTTTAATTTTATCTGTTTAGAAATATTAAAATAGATTAAGATGTTATAAAACTCAATAATGTTAACAACATTTTTTTGTACTTACAAAATACAATTTTATCATTTTTCAATTAGTATCATTAATGCAACATCAAAACATGGCACTAACTTAGCTATGTAATATTTATTTATCTTCAAATAATATTACTATGATAAGTATTATGGATCAAATTTAAAATCAACCATAGTTATAAATAAAGAACACACGTGCAGGATGGCAAGCTAAATTAAAATCATCAAATTACGGATGTGATTCATTAATAAAATAGTGGATACTATCGTTGTGCTTGGATAAAGGAAGAAGATAATAGTGTAAACAATCCAAAATTTGGAGTAAGAGGCAAATATGTGACAATGTTACGGTCGATGGGAAAGGTGGCATAAGGGTGTCTTAGGATAGATGATAACTGGTAAGTTACTTTTTTGATTTTTTGACAAGTTTCTTTTCTTTTTATTTTTTTTTAATAGCATAAAAAGTTGATAATATAGGCTACATGGAGCTCATGAATGCTTTGTTGTTCATACTTTGGAGTGTTTTGGGTCCATTTCACTTTGAAAGGCTCATTTGTGCACTTTGAAATGCACTTTTTAAACATTGTTGAGAATATAGCACCTTTTTTGAAAGCTCTAGTTTACAATTATGAGTTTTTTTTTTTGCAGAATAAGAACTTGTCTCGGTTTGGTGGTCATAATACTTGTCATCATTTACTCATTTAGTTATGCATATAAATAATTTTTTTTTTTCAGTAGATTCTTGATGTAACATGATGTAACATTATGCCTTATTTCCAAGTCTATTTAATTTGTATTTTTCCTTTATCGTTTTGGATAGAACTTGCCTCATTAGTTATGCTCACTATGTTTTTAGAAATGTATGTGCATGCGCACACATAAAGGGGCAGACATGCATGCACGCATGGCATATCCCATTACTTTGTTGTTCAATAATAATCTTTTCCTCTATTCTCTGTAAGAAGCCATCCTTAATGATTCATAATGTCCATAGAGCCTAACTTCATTTATGTTTGAAATGAGATGCTAGATATTGATGTTTTCCAAAATCTACGTACATACCACTCATTTCCTACGTAGTTACATGTCTAACGCCTAGAGTTCAATTTTTACATGCATACCACCTTACCTAAGCATAGCACATTTCCTATGTAGTTACATGTCTAACGCCTATAATTCAATTTTTACATGCATACCACCTTACCTATGCATAGCAGGGTGTATTTCACCTTTTTAAAAGTCAAAGGTGGTATAAATGTAAAAAGAAAAATTTAGGTGTTACAAATGTACATACATAAGAATTGGGTTTATATGTATGTAAAAAAATGTGCCCCTGATGTATTACAATGAATAACATCCAATAAGATTTTGTATCTTTCTTTTTGTAATTACTCCCCAATGTGGATATTATACATCATTAGCCATATCCCAATTATTTGGGATAGACGAGATAAGATGCTATAGATTCATCAAATGTATCAAGAGTCTATTCCTATGTAGATATTTCTTTTACTTCTAGTATTGCACCATTTTTAAGTATGTCATTAGCATATAAGATTAGGGCTTGGTTGGGATCAATTTTAATTTTGTTTTTTCCTTGGTTATTAAAAATATTTGTATTTAATGTGTTTCTTATATAATTTTATTTTTTGTTTCTAAAAATAAATATATTTTTGAAAACTCAAAATAACTTTAGTTGTTTTGAGTGCTTTAAAAAAAACCATATCTTATTCAAACTCACCAACATATTTTGTTTCAAATTAAAACATAAAAAAAATAAAAATAAAAACAAAAAATAAAAGTGATCGCAAATGACCCCTTAATTTTTGGCTTGGCAGCTTGAGTATGTTAACGACAACAATTACTTCTATTTTTGCAGCACATATTCCTTTATATTTATACCCTTTTTTGAATATTACAAACAAGGACAAGCCTTACGAATTTCTTAGATTGACTAGCTTGGGTGTGATTGGAGCTCTTGTAAAGGTAATTTATTTATTCATTATGTTTTTGTTTTTTTTTTTTTTGTAAAGTAATTTATTTATTTTTAAACTAGTGCTTTATCAACATTATCATCATCATCATCATCGTTAGCATCAGCCTTTTATCACAAATCCTCATGTTTTTTTTTTGTTCTTTTTTTTAACTAGTGCTGTTTTTTTCTTTTTATTAAAAAGTTGGGTGCAAGACTCTTCTCATTAGAAAAATGTATAAGTATTCACAACAACAATAGAAAACATAAAAGAAAGAAATGATGGATAAGGGAAAGTCCAAGGGTGTCTACACTGATAGAAGATGACCAAATCCATCAAATTTTTTTACTTTATATTGTCATCTATAGCTTTTTGAGGTGAGCATATATAAAAGTAGGCCAATGTACTGATGTAAAACAAAATGTCTTTAAAATCAATCTTTTCCCTAACAATTAGACTGAGTAGCCGCAATGAAGAAAGTACCCCACAGGTCCTTAACGCCAAAAATCTGTAAGACACCTCAAATATTGTTGATGGCCTATCAATAGAAAAGGACATGAAATTCATTCTGAAGATATGCCTTGGACATACTACAAATCATAGAAGAGATAATGCCCAATGTATGGAGATGTTCCTTATTAGGAATCCTCATAACATAAATGAACCAACGCATATAGCCATTGAGTTGATTGCTGTTTTTCATATCCAGTTCTAGTAGCCAAACTCCTGCCATTCAGAAAAAAATGATAGAAAGACTTGACAGAAGATTTATTCTTATTGGATTTTTAGGAGAGAAATTTAAATTTTCTCTTTTTTAATATTTTTCAATTTTTATTATTTTGTATTATTGGTAGTTTTCGTTTCCTTTTTTTCTTGCATGAGAATTTTGTGGCTTTCTTAATTTGGCGACCTTACTATGCTATTTATGTTGTAAACGCCCTTCTAGAATTGAAAATAAACAATTAATTTTCAGAACCTCTCGCTACCTAGCCCAATAAACTCGTGCTAGAGCCTTGATCTACTTAATCTTAGGCTTCCGTGGAGCAAGCATGAGTAGCAGGCTTCTCTAGAGTCATTGAAGCCTTCCTTTTCATCAGCATCGATGTGAAGGAGATTGCCATGCTTGGAGTGCTCCAAGTGCGCTTTGGTCTCCTTCTAGACCATTACTTTCTTGCCAGGGAAGAATGGGCGGTTCTTCACAAAGCTGAGGTTCTAGTGTAGGGGATTTGCAGAGCCAAACAGAATCTTCCATCCTTTCGGTATCATGGCCTTGCACGTGAACTTTTCATGGTAGTCCTTGCTTGCTCCTTTTTGCTATCCTTGTTTCATAATGTTGTACAAGTCGACGATGGCCAACACCCAAAGAAATTCTACCATTTCTGCCAATTATAGTAATTTTGAAACTACTCTGCGCTACCCTATACTCCTCTCATATATGTTTCTGTTGATTGTTATTCCAAACCCTCATCTCACACTTATAAAACTCAATGGGCACAACAATCTCGATTGGTCCTAATCCGTAAAATTGGAAATTGGCTGGAGAAGCAAAATTACACATGTAATTGGTGAAATTTTGAAACTTGTTGCTAGTGTCCCTAATATGAAAAAATTCGGCAATCAGAAATTTTTTTTATTGCTTGGTTCATCAACTCCATTGAACTTGCCATAGTGAAACCTCGCCTATTTCTTTCCACTGCTCAAGATGTCTAGGAGGCTGTTCGAGATCTTTATTCGTACATGGAGAAATTTTCTCAAATCTTTTAGTTGAAAACTCAATTTTGGAAATGCAAGCAGAATGATTGTAATGTTACTATGTATTACAATAAGTTAATAACATTATAGCAGGAACTTGATCAATATTATGATGACGTTTTAATTTGCATCAAAAAATTTTGTATGCAAACTTAAAAAGTCACTCTATGATTTAAAGAAGCCACCAAGAGCATGGCTTGAAAGGTTTGCTAAAATTATGAGATCCAATGGATACTCTCAAGGTCAAACCGATCATACATTGTTCATCAAACACACTTAGGGGGATAAGATTGTTACATTGATAGTATATATGGATGATATGATTCTTACTAGTGATGATAAAAAAGATTCTTAAAATCAAAGAAGTGTTTGAAATCAATGACCTAGAAACTATGAGATATTTCTTAGGTATGGAGATAATAAGGTCTAAGAAGGGCTTTATTATATCACAAAGGAACTACATCCTAAATTTTGCTAAAGGAGACATGGAAGATTGGATGCAAAATTGTCAATATTTCGATGGATCCCAACAAGAAGTCTATAAGAGGGGAATAAAGTATATCTGTGGATAAGGGAGGATAACAAAGATTGGGAGGAAAATTTATCTACCTGTCACATACTATGCTAAATATGGCATACTCTGTCAGCATTGTGAGCCAATATATGAATAACATAAATGAAGAGTATTTGGAGATGATGTACAAGATCTTAAGGTTTTTCAAGGAGACTCCTGTTATGGATTATTGTTTAAGACAAGAAACAGAGAGGTAGAAGTCTACACTGACAAGTTGGGCTGGGGAACTCACTAACAGAAGGTCAATCACATGTTACTACTGCCATGTATAGGGAAATCTGATCATATAGAGAAGTAAGAAGAAAATTGTTGTCTATAGAAGCAATGCAAAATCAGAGTATGGGGCACTTGTCTTAGGAATATGTGAAGGGATCTAGATTCATAAATTTTTTAGGGAATTTATGTATACCCTCTGACAGGTCTAGACAAATGTTTTGTGACGGTCGAGCAACTATTAGTATTGCCCCTATGCATCATGACAGAGCCAAACATATTAAAATTGATAGCACTTTAACTCTGAAAAAGTTGACTGTGGAATTATACAGCTAAGCTACATCCCGACACATAAGTTGCTTATGTTTTCACCAAAACTGTTTCATCAAACAACTTTTAAGGGTTTAATGTTAAGCTTAGTCTCTACAATATCCACGACCCAACTTAAGTAAATGTTGAAATATAGGAGGATCGACGTCCCTATTAATTGGAGACAATTGAGAATCTCCTTGATTAATTTTATTCTCTTTAATTTATGTTTATTTTAGAATTATTTTGTTTTCATATTTAGGCTAGATATATTTGATAAGATCTTAAATTAGTAGAGAATGATTACCTATATATGTAACCTTAGGGTTGAAGATTGTATAATAAGAATTTTTTCAGTCCCTGATTTTGTCTTCCTCCTTTGTGTAGAAGGGTAATTCTTTAGCCATATTGTTAAGTGTTATTCCTAATTCTGTTAATTCTTGGATAAATGATTATGGTGTAAATGATAATATGGCAGGTTGCTCTAAATTGTTTTCATCTTATAGGCCTTATGTAGGCAATAAGAAGGTCAAAATTGCTGATGATTCTCTTTCGATAATTGTTGGGATAGGAACTGTCCAACCCGCTTTGTTGTTAACTGCTAATGATGTATTCCATGTTCCCAAATTTTTCTTGTAACTTGTTGTCTATTAGTAAAATTATCTCTGACCGTCAATATCAAGCAATTTCTACTTCTCTTGTTATAAGTTTCAGGAATTGACCACTGGAGGATGATTGATAGTATTAAGGAAAATAATGAATTTTATTATTTTGATGATGAACTTGACAATAATAGATAATGTCAAAGTACTTATTTAAATTTTGTTTCTATTTTTAAAGACAATGATATTATGTTATGACATTATATGTCAAGTCATCCAAATTTTCAGTATTTAAAATACTTATTTCTCATTCTATTTCAGAATAAAAATTCATTTTCTTTTCACTGTGAAGTTTGTCATTTTGCTAATATCAGTATGTATTTTTCTCCTAACTTACAAATGAACTACACCATTTACTCTTGTTTCATAATGACATTTGGGGTCCTTATAAAACATATGCATATTTTGGAAAAAACATTTGTGATATTTATTTATGATCACACAATATCAAGTTGGGCTTATTTAATCAAAGAAAATTTTGAAGTGAAAATAATTTTCAAAAATTTTTACTCCATAGTATAAACACAAATTCAAAAAAATATTCAAATATTGCTAAGAATATTTAAAAAATATTTTGGGTCAATTTTTTCTCGAAATAGTAGTTTATCAAAATTCTTTGTCGACACTAAAATAAAATAGTGTGACTGAAAGAAAAAAAATAAATATTTATTGAAAGTTGCTTGGGCATTGTTTTTTACCAATCAAATGTCAAAATATCTTTGGGGTGAAGCTGTTCTTACTGCTACATTCCTCATAAATAGAATACCGAATAAGATTTTAAACTTTGAAATACTTTTTGACATTTTTCTTAAGATTTTACTGACAAATTGACTCTCTTCTTGTTTATTATTAAAGATATTTGAGTGTATTGCATTTGTTAACATTCACAGTTATAATTAAGGAAAACTTGAACCCAAGTAAAAAAATGTGTTTGTTGGTTAGGTATATTAACGATCTGATTTCGAGCTGAGCTGCATGTCACCTCCCAAAAGAGCCCGTAGGGGTGGTGGGCAGCCCAAGACTTAAATAGTGCTTTTCGGTCATACACCTAGTCGATGTGGAACTTTTTGTCTGTGATATTCTCCTTAACTCAATCACGTGACGCCCTCGTCATGGATTAGCTCCACCGAGGGTCCCACTGGACCATGGAGAGTCCACACACCTGACAGACAGTAATCTGCTTTGATACCACTTGTCACCTCTCAAAAGAGCCCTTAAGGGTGGTGGGCAGCCCAAAACTTAAATACTGTTTTCCATGATATGTGGCTCAAAATAGGTTTGAAATAATTTCGATCCAAAATTTTGGTTCGTAGCACGACTCGTTTGATTCGATTCATTTTCTATCCAAGCCAAATTCAAGTCAAAGTTTAGGTGATCAACGATCTTCTAACTAAATTTGTTAAATTCACAGCCCTACCATTAATAGAACTGTTAATGATATGATTTCGAGCCGAACTTGGGTCAGCTAAAAAAAAATCGATCAAAAAATTTTGTTCATAGTTCGACTCATTTATTTTGATTTGATCTCGATCCGAGCCAAAATTTGAATCAATTTTTGAGTGAATAGCAATCTTCGAGCTAAATTCAGAGCCTTTTTGTTAGTTATGCTCTCATTCACACGAGTGTAAATATTTTGATACAATTTTTTTAAAAATATTTGTTATCATGGATGTCAATTTGCTTGAATTACACGTCTTTTTCACTTGTCATCTTCATGGGGGGACAATACAAATATTCAACCATCCTTTTTTTAGGATCTTTTCCAAGCTGAACATTCACAAAATATCTCCCAACCTTGGTTTTCAACCTGAAAATCCAAGTTACATTATATCAGGAAAAAAAGTGGGTCATTTTTTATAGACATTAAAGACGATTCAAGCCTTCCTACGGTGCTATCTCATTGTCTTTGTGATTCTATAATGATTAACAAAGAAGAAACAAAAAAAATAATTATGATATTTGTACCATTTAACATTATCTACTGCGCTAAATGACAACTCAAAAGAAAGGTCTACGAACTTTTGTACTGCTTAGAATTCGTGAATCCTTCAAGTAATGCCCCCACTGAGCTTTTAACCCATGTTCAGTTCACTTTCAAGTGCCAAGTCTTCTAGTTCTGAACCTGCGTTTGGTTCCAATCCTAAGTCTAACGATTCTAGTCCTTTTATTGTTGCTTCTAAGGATGTGAGTCTTGCACCCAACATTCATTATCCCATTATGTGTCATATGAAAACTTTTCACCAATTTTTCATGTTTTTATCTCACAATTGCCTTGAATAGGATTCTTGATACTGTTCAGTTTTTTATGAAAGCTCCCAAGTGGAAGTGGGGCTTTCTATAGGAGTTGAAAACTTTTGAAAAAAATGGCATGTGGGAGTTTGTTGATCTACCCTATAGGGAAGATAACTATAATGTGCAAATTGTTGTTTATGATCAAGTATAAGTTTGATGGCTTTCTAAAAAGTTACAAGACTTAACTGGTTGTCAAGGAATTCATTTATATCTATGATATTGATTGTTTAGAGACATTTATTTAAATCACAAAATTAAACTTCATAGGAGTTCTTTTGTCACTTGTTAATCTTGATGGACCCTTACAACAGTTGGATATAAAAATTGCATTCCTCAATGGAGAATTGGATGAAGAAGTATATATGGATGCACTTATATGATTTGATAAAAAAGTTCGGCACAAAGATGTGTAAATTAAAGAACTCATTATAGGGTTTAAGCAGTTACAAAGAGCATGATATAGAAACTTACTTTTTTTATTAGAAGTAGATAATTAGGAGGGGCGGGGTGGAGGGTGAGACCTCTCCTCTTGGGCGACAATCCTAACTCAAGCATAAGGGCGACCGCCCCCCTGCACCACCTGGCTGAATCGGTCAACCCTAACCCAACCGGTTCAGCCCAGGTGAGCTACCAAAGTCCAGCATCAGTCTCCCGAGATTGGGAGAGCTTCAATCTCATTCGTTGAAGCTTTTGTCCGCCTAGTGTTGGTGATGTAGCTATGTAACCTCTCAGGGCTCAAGGCTCTTCGACAATGGCCCTACAAGTAGTTGGATTCCGCTGACGACTATGTTGTATCCCAAAACATTTGAGGAGCCTTCTTTATTTGCGAGCAACTATCCATATCGGTCCATTCTTCTGGATGCTAACTACTGAACTGAACCGGGTCTACATATCATGCCTATACTATTGAATCTTCCCAAAGTAACACATGGTTGGCTCGAATATATCTAAAGTGAAGATAGCCTGAATTTCCCTAAATGATGGCAGTTATGGCGGTAAGCCATCGAATTTAATGTTCTGAGACTCTCTCTGTATAAGTTGCTTCATGTTCAAAATCAGCACCAAACTTAATCTCACTGGCACTTCTCTGTTGGCAAGGGTACCTATGACCATAGACTTCGTCGAAGGTAGAAGTATGATGTGCTTATCATCCTTGGTGAAGAAGTAGGTGTTTCTAAACTCATCATGCTGAGTTCTAAGATCAAATTTCCATGGTCTCCCAAACAAAAAGATGCAAGCATCCATGGGCACCATGTCACACCACACCTGTTCCTGCAGTCGGTCTCCAAAAAAAAACTCCACTAGACACTTTCTATCAATGTTGATCATCCTCTTCAATCATGCTAGAGCATATGGTTGGGAATGTCTCTAAGTCAGGAGGCTCAATTTCTCCACTATTTGCGTAGATTTCACGTTCTTACTGTTCTCTCTATCGATGATGAGGCTGCATGCATGCTTTTTCACAGTGTAACGGGTATAGAATATGTTGTGGCTAAGCCGTTGCAGCTCCATTATCTTCTCAGTCTGTAGGACCCGTTGAACCACGATCATCTCTCCCACATCCGGCTAGAACTCCTCACCCTGTTCTTCAGCCACTTTTTCGTTGCTAACCTCCTCCGCTACACCTTACTTGGTAAAGGTTACAACTCGGCTTGTCGAGCAATTAGAGGTGAAGTGTTCAAATCTGTGACATCTCAAGCATTTTCTGATTGGGACTGTAATTAGCGGCTACTCTTCTTAGGCTTCTTCTCACTCTTAGTGGTTTTGTCTTTATCCTGGTCAATCTTCTCAACTCTCCTAAGCATGCTCCTGCTATTGGCTTCAATTGCGAGTGGTTGTCTGAATGGTGGTGGTTGAATACTTTGTTTCTGTTGTCTCTCAATTTTCAATGTTTATATCTGGACATCTCCCAGTCACCAATTGGACTGCAATTGAACAACGTTACTGATGGCAGATTTCAGGCATCTCAAATATCGAGCTATAAAATGTTCCTTTGGCTTTACCAACTCATATTTCATCTGCAGTTGCTCAAATTATGTCGTGAACTCCACTAATATGTCTCTTTGTTGTAGGTGATGGTGTCTTAGAAACATACCCTGACGGTAATGAAGAGGTAAATATTTTCTCTGCGACTCCTTCATTATCTTCTTCCACCTGTTTATCTAGTCACTGCCCTCTTTCTTTCTTTGTCGTTGAAATTTTTTCAGCACAAAGAGGTTCTCTTTTTCAATTTGATGGTCGCATGCTTTACCCTCTTATCTTTCGGCACTTCTTTGTACTTGAAGATTCTCTCAACTCATTACAACCATTTAGTGAAATCATTTGGATCCATATATTTGTCAAACTCTGGTACATCCAATTTTATTCTGAAATTTCTATGTTCTTCATATATTGTCTCCTCTCTAGGTTTCCTCTGATAATGAATTCCAAAATATCGTGGTCTATCCTCCTCATCACTAAAGTCCTCCCTATCGAAGGGATTCTGATTCTTGTCCCTTTCTTCGTTTTGACTCTCCTTATCACGATCGGGGGTAATTTTCTCTCGGGTTCCTTCATCAATCTCTATGAGCCCCTGCTGCAGTCGACGGATTTCTCGTTGTATTCTTCTCGGTTAGGCTCAGGCATGCATCTCCTTGGTGGCATTGTTAGGTTTGGGTTTATGAAATTGGAAGAGAGTATTTGAGGGTAGTGATACACATAAAATATATAGTATTTTTATACACATTTTTATATCTATTTTTAAGATATTACGCTTTAATGAAAGATATTTGTGTGTTTTTTCTTCAGGTGCAAATAAAAATGTGAAAAATGGCAAAAGGAGTGAAAAAAGATCAAATATAGAGCAAAAATGAAAAAAAAAATGCAAAAGTATTTTGGCGCCTAAGCGCCAGATCCGACACTTAAGCACCCGTGAAACAGAGAATGTCACGCCTAAGCGCCAGAGAACCCACGCTTAAGCGCTAGTGACAGTTACTTGACGAGTTAATTTATTTTGACGAATTTTGAAGGGATATTTGAGGTACATATTGGCTAAAGATGGTGGTTATAACCACCAGAAACGAAATATATTTAAAAAACTTATGAAAGGGGGCATCATTTGGAGAATACATCGGATTCAGACACATTTTGAAGAGATATCAAGACACCTCTTGGAAAACTATAAAAAGAGAGGCTTGGGACTTTTCGAGGGGCTGCTTCTAGTCTCTTGAAATGATTCTTCTTTATTGTGATTTCTGGGAGAGACTGTAAGACGTCAATATCTACCTTTATTTTAGTTTTAATTTTTAGTTTTTGAGAGTTAAGAGTGTTGTAAGAAGAGAAGAGATTCAAAAGAACTTCAAGAGTTTGGTGGAAGATTTGAGATAAGTTTCTATCTTTTTGTTACTACATTTGGTTTTAATTGAGACTTCTTGTTGGTTTGACAATGATTTCTGTTTTTAAACTAAAATGTGATTTTGTTTTCTCCATGAATTCTGAGTAATTTTATTTATCTTTTTACTTAAAATGATAAGTAAATAAAGTATTGGATGAAAGTTATGGAGAGTATTGATCTTTAATGTTGGAAGAAATTGTGATGATTTAACTCCATGTACTTCATTTACTTCTTGATTTGACCCATCGAGATGTTAAAATTTATTGTGATAACATGTAAAAATCGGGATGATATTGTCTCAGTCAACAATTGGAAAAAATCACATGAGATTGTATGGATAAGAATGTAATTCATATGATTGAATGCAAATAAATAAGGAAATAATCTTTGAATGGTGTAGAGTTAAAGGACTTTAAACTAACAGGTTAAAGCCCCCAACTTGGTTTATTGTTTTATGTTTTGATACGCGATGTTAGCCTCTAAGTAGAGGGAATCGAGGGAACTCTAGAGTTAGAGCTGGTATCTTTCCTGCCTATCCGATCTTCAGAACTATTCAAACTTTAAATTAGCCAATGTTCTTTATACCATCTCTAGTAAGGGTAAAGAATAATATTGCTTCTATTTGGCACAACACAATTATGCATACTTCCACAACATAATTCTTATATTTGTTACTGATTTATGATAAGGAAAAAGATATTTCATATTCAATGCTACTTATCTTACAAAAACTCAAGTTATTTTTAGAAGTTGTTATTATCTTGTCAAAATATCAAAAATACCAAAAAAATTGAACTTTAATTACTGTGATAATATCTTTAGTTTAAGTAATTGTACTTTTGAAATATAAGTTTGTTACTTAATAGTGCATATTGTGAACAATCTCTGTGGGTTCGATATTCGGGGCTTAATAAAAAAATCATATATTACTTTATAACAATATGTATACCTGCGTAGTATCTCAATATATATATAAATTAAAAAGTAGAATTCTTATTTTCCTAGGATCAAGTTTTTTGTGTTATTGCAAAGTAGGAAAAAAAAAGTGAATAATATAATTGCATCCATTGTTATACTGTTGCATAAAAACAGTCGGGGTCATGTAGCAAATAAAATTTTTGGAATAGGGATTGTGTTTGGTGGATGCTAAAAAATCATAGGATATGATTAGGGTTAATCTGGCTCTGATACTAGTTGATGTCGGAATTAATCGAAACCTACAACGGAATGAGAATATTATTGTTGAAATTCAAATGGAGTTATAACCAAGGCATTTGAAAACANGTTCGGCACAAAGATGTGTAAATTAAAGAACTCATTATAGGGTTTAAGCAGTTACAAAGAGCAAGCTATAGAAACTTACTCTTTTTATTAGAAGTAGATAATTAGGAGGGGTGGGGTGGGGGGTGAGACCTCTCCTCTTGGGCGACAACCCTAACTCAAGCATAAGGGCGATCTCCCCCCTGCACCACCTAGCCGAATCGGTCAACCCTAACCCAACCGGTTCAGCCCAGGTGAGCTCCCAAAGTCCAGCGTCAGTCTCCCGAGATTGGGAGAGCTTCAATCTCATTCGTTGAAGCTTTTGTCCGCCTAGTGTTGGTGATGTAGCTATGTAACCTCTCAGAGCTCAAGGCTCTTCGACAATGGCCCTACAAGTACTTGGATTCCGCTGACGACTATGTTGTATCCCAAAACATTCGAGGAGCCTTCTTTATTTGTGAGCAACAATCCATATTGGTCCATTCTTCTGGATGTTAACTACTGAACTGAACTGGGTCTACATATCATGCCTATACTATTGAATCTTCCCAAAGTAACACATGGTTGGCTCGAATATATCTATAGTGAAGATAGCCTGAATTTCCTTAAATGATGGCAGTTGTGGCGGTAAGCCATCGAATTTAATGTTCTGAGACTCTCTCTGTATAAGCTGCTTCATGTTCAAAATCAACACCTGAGTCATGTCATCTCTGTAATTACCAAACTTAATCTCAGTGGCGCTTCTCTGTTCGCAAGGGCACCTATGACCATAGACTCCGTCGAAGGTAGAAGTATGATGTGCTTATNTTGTGGTGTTTTGTGTGTGCTTTTGTGATGCAGGATGAACCGGGTTTAGGCTTCCTAATGCGAATAATGTGATGCATAATATATTTTTGGGGCATTTACGTGCATAGCACCTATTTTGCACGGGCACGGACACAGACACGACACGGGATGACACGGACACTGGACATATCTATTATGGAAAATATAGGACACTGGCGCACGTCAGACACGCCATTATAGTAAAAATTATTAATATATATATATATATATATATATATATATATATATATATATAAAATAAAGAAATATTAAGAATAATACAAAAGAGAAATTAAAGAATTTAATAACACTAACAATAAGAGCCAGTAGGAGCACACCTGAGGAAAATGTGAAGGCTATCCATTAAGATGATAGAGCTAATTAGAGTGGGAGGAAGCCCAAGAGGAGTTGTACACCCAGGATGAACCAGGTTTAGGCTTTCTAATGCGAATAATGTGATGCATAATATATATTTTGGGGCATTTACATACATAGCGCCTATTTTACACGGGCACGACACGGTATGACACGGACACTAGATACATCTATTATTGAAAATATAGGACACAGACGCAAGTCAAACACGCCATTATAATAAAAAATATTAAAATATATATAAATAAAATAAACAAAATATTATAAATAATGCAAAAAAGAAAATAAAGAATTTAATAACACTAACAATAGGAGCCAGTTGGAGCACACCTGGGGAAAATGTGAAAGCTATCCATTAAGATGATAGAGCTAATTAGAGCAGGAAGAAGCCAAAGCGGAACAGTACACCCAGGAGTGCTTGCAAGGAGGTTTATTAGATGTCATGGTTTGGACACATTGCTTCCAGTTGCCCTATTACTCGAGTTGTTTCTTTTACCAAGCAGAGAGCAGTAAAAGAAGTGGGTAGTAGTTAGGGGTGTAAACGAGCTGAGCTTGAGCAAGCCTAAGGCTTGTTCTTGTTCATTTCGTTAAATTTTTTTTTATTCGTGTTCGACTCATGTTTGAAATAGCTCGTGAATAACTTGTTCGTGTTCGGCTCGATTCAAACTCGTTTGTTCGAGTTAAGCTATTGTTCGAGCTTGAATTTCGACTCGAACTAAATTTCAATTTTTTTTTTAAATATTTTCAGTGGAGCACGCACGCACGCGCGCGCGCACACACACAGATATATTGAAAAGGCAAAATTCATTAATATAAAAGAAAAGATGCAAAGGTTTTGTGAGTAGGTACAAAGAGCCCACTCACAGGGATTACAACTACACGTATTCAAACTCGTTTATTCGAGAAGCTATTGTTTGAGCTTGAATTTCGACTCTAACTAAATTTCAATTTTTTTTTAACAGTTTTAGTGGAACACTCACACGCACGGATATATATATATTAAAAAGACAATTCATTGATATAAAAGAGATGATACAAAGGTCTTAGTGAGTGGGTACAAAGAGCCCACTCACAAGGATTACAGCTATACGTATTTCTCAAAATATAACAAAAATAAAACAACTCCTAATCATGGTGGGTGTTGTCGGTGGATATTCCGCTTCCCCTTCCCTTGAATCTACAGAGGGAGTCCAACAACATACTGAGATGTGGGCTTTCGCCCGAAACTATGATACAGTCATCCTGAGAATTACTGAGATGTGGCATTTTTTTTTCTTCTTCCTAGATTTGTAAACTTGTCAATCATCTCCCAGAGGTAATCCCGTCTGAACAATAGGTGGATCTTCGATGGAGGTAAACTGTTGATCTAACTCAGCCGACAAAACACCTTGATTCTGACACTCCTCCAAAACTTGAGTACACTCTTCTCTCGTAATAGGTGGTTCCAAGGCACTTAAGTTAGCATCTGATACAACAAAATTCGTAGTATTTGTGATCTGAGGAAGAGTTGTCTCAACAACAATAGGTGGAAGCTACTGGTCTGGTTGGTGAAGAGTAGCCTTATGAGTCAAATTCTCGTTCAACATTTCTGGAAAATTAACGGTGTTTGTTATATTTTCCTCCACATGGATGATGTTGTTAGAACCTGCCGATCTCAAATGTAGGTGAAGCCTGAAGCATTTGACAAGGGTGTGCCCAAACAGTTTACAGTGATTGCAGTAGTAGGGTCTTTGTTTTGCAACAATTGACTGTCAATACCCATTGTGGGCAGTATCAAACCATAGTTTGTCCACATCTGGGAGGGTGATATCCCTTTCAACAAGAATTCTTGCAACCAAAGGTCTGGTTAGATTGAAGGTCGGTGTATCCAATTTCATAGGTCTCCCTAGTGCAACTCAAATAGAATAAAGGACTTGGTGATTGAAGTAGTGCAACTTTAGGCCAGGTAGTTTAAACCATATTGGAACTAGAGGCGGTTCTTGGCTATGGTCAAATTTAAGAGCCCACTTAAGCAGTTTCATATATTTTCCATCTATTGTCATAAACCTTTTGGAAATTTTTTTGGCATAGTCTTCCACTTTAGACAATTGTATCAACACATGTTTCCCATCAAAGAGACCAACCTTCCGGAGTCTCAATAGTTTGAGATCTTCAAAAACCTTTCGAACGATTTTCATTTTGGGATGTCCCGATTAGAACTTCCCAATGAGGGTGAATTTCAACTTGTTAACCAGGTTGGAAACTTCAGCATCAGAGAAGAGTAGAGCCAGTTTACCACTCTTCCTACCCTTCTTTTTGAAAAGGTTGCAGTCCTCCTGGACTTCGAATGATTTTTGATAAATTTGAGGGAAAATCTGGTCTGATCCCATAAAGCCAGAAGTCAAACACTACAAAAAACTGAAAAATTTAACACCCTGTTAGTTTTACTTTTATAATGGATTCTCAGTGAAGTTTTCTTTGAAGTCCGAAAGTGGGACAAAACCAAGCCTAGCTCCTGACGCAATGCGGGTTAGAGATTACATGCATTATACATTCCGCCAAATTCTTATGAGTTTACATAAGTTCCGTTACACCACATGCAACAGTGGGGCATGAACAAAACTTTTAGGGAAAATATTGGATCAATTACATAGATACCACCTAATTCTTATGTATTTATATGCCCTAACTTCTAAAATTTCTTTTTTTTTTTAATCCGAACGGCATTTATATGCACACTACCCAATTGTTATGTATTTACATTTCTAAAACCTAAATTTTATTTTAATTTATTTTACATTTTACTGAATACCTTGTATTTATCTTATGTATTTACTTAATGTATATTTAATTTTTTAGTTAATCTGATTTTAGTCAATTATAAACTTTTATTGGATTATTTAAAAATAATACTCATCAAATGTCCATTTAGAAATTAAATGAATATATATATATAATTTTTTTTTTTTTTTGAGAAAACCCCAAGGCTAATATATTAAATAGAAAGTATGATACAGATAGATTGTATGAGAGGGCCCAAACATGACACCTTACTCACACGGTAACCACCACATCAAATGGTTCCAAAAAGAGAAAATACAGAAAAAGTACATAAGAGAACTAAAGAGAAAAGCAAAGAATGTCAAAATACGGAGTATCAGGTAGCTAGAGAGCAACCCAATTTTGCATTGTCTCTGCCTCTAGTTCTAGGGAAGGAGCCAGCTAATAAATTGATAAGATGAGTGTCATTGTCAGTAGTAACAAATGTATCATCCAATAAATTTCCGAGCTCGAGTCGGCTTCCATTCTTCGTTCTCCTCCTGGAATAGACTTGTCATTCCTCATCCGAAGAATGACACCTAATCAGTGGATTGGTCTAAAGTGTGTTGGATATGTGTAGGTTGTTGAACATTAGAAAGAGTTATTTGTTGTACCAGCTGATCTTTTATCAGATCGAAGGAGCANAAGCTCGAGTCGGCTTCCATTCTTCTTCCTCCTCCTGGAATAGACCTGTCAGTCCTCATCCGAAGAATGACACCTAATCAGTGGATTGGTCTAAAGTGTGTTGGACATGTGTAGGTTGTTGAACATTAGAAAGAGTTATTTGTTGTACCAGCTGATCTTTTATCAGATCGAAGGAGCANGTAAACTTTGGTTGTTAATTTATTATTACATTTTTCATTTCATTCTGTCTTTTAAGCAATTGAAAAAGATTCCTCTNACTTTGGTTGTTAATTTATTATTACATTTTTCATTTCATTCTGTCTTTTAAGCAATTGAAAAAGATTCCTCTTGTTCTTGCCCAACCCTTTCCTTCGATAAATTTTGGAGTTGCAACTTCGCAAAATTCAGTCTACACCTTTTGTAGAATTTGTTGGAATTTTTGGAAATTTTTCAGTCAACTCAGATGTTCTAAGCTATATAAAAATTTTGGAATATTGAAATCCTCGTGGATCATCTTGGAACGGTTTGATGGTTGAGATTTAAATGTTATGTTGTTTTGTTCTATATAGAGGAGTTGGTAGAATCCAAAATNGTTTTTTGAAATTTTTCATTCAAGTCAGATGTTATAAGCTATATAAAAATTTTGGAATATTGAAAATTTTTTAATATAAGAACCACTTAATTCCGGCCATCCAAATAATGACATCAAGATTTGGGATTCTACCAACTCCTCTATATAGAACAAAACAACATAACATTTAAATCTCAACCATCAAACCGTTTCCAGATTCTTCCATAATGATTAAATATTAATACTCCTTTGGTCTGCTTCTGCTACTTCAATGATGAAGCAATAAGATTAGGAAGATTTACATACATACCACTCAGTGGTGTTATATATGAAAAAGGTGTATTTCACGTCTTAAAAGTTAAAATAGTGGTACTTTGATGTGATATGAAAGATTTGAATGGTTTAAATGCATAAAGCAAAGTTTAGATGTTAGAGACGTAAATATATGTGAATTTGGTGGTATGTATGTAAATCCCCTTCAAAATTATATCCTTGTTATACATGGCCTCTCTTTACCTTTTTTTCCGGGTAACTTTCCGCATTGTGATTTCATTGGGTTCTTCAGTCCTGAAACCATAAATTAGATAACTTGCTAACTATCATTTAATAATCATTTATTTGGCTATACTGAGTGTGTGACAGTCGTTTGATAAGGATGTTTTCAAATTCGTTTTGCAGGCTGATGACACTGACGTTATCTGCTATCTTCTTCATACTGAAATAGTTCCTTTGTGTCTACGCAGCATGGAAAATGGAGGCGAAATATCACAAACAGCTGCGTATTGAATTTCCCGAATTCGCCATAATTCAGAACTTTTAAATGTCTTATAATTATGCACTCTGTTTTTAAAGGAATTGCAATTTTTCTGCAAAAAATGTCATCTTTTTTGTTTGATATATTGGCGTTATACCTCTATGGATTGTATTTTTGAATCATTTTTGTAGGAATTTGACAATAGATAGCCCGTTATGCTGAACTATGTTGTCCTGCAATGGATGCCATTCTATCCAGATTTCAGTCCTGTCTTTGCATTATACATATGAGTAGGTACGTTTTAGCCTTTTTGTGGTGTTTTGTGTGTGCTTTTGTGATGCAGGATGAACCGGGTTTAGGCTTCCTAATGCGAATAATGTGATGCATAATATATTTTTGGGGCATTTACGTACATAGCACCTATTTTTCACTGACACGGACACAGACACGACACGGGATGACACGGACACCGGACATATCTATTATGGAAAATATAAGACACGGACGCACGTCAGACACGCCATTATAGTAAAAATTATATATATATATATATATATATATATATATATATA
>JXCR01132849.1:127101-153184 GCA_002079205.1 Phalaenopsis hybrid cultivar
ATATATATATATATATATATATATATATATATATTGAGAAAACCCCAAGGCTAATATATTAAATAGAAAGTATGATACAGATAGATTGTATGGGAGGGCCCAAACATGACACCCTACTCACACGATAACCACCACATCAAATGGTTCCAAAAAGAGAAAATACAGAAAAAGTACATAAGAGAACTATAGAGAAAAGCAAAAAATGCCAAAATACGGAGTATTAGGTAGCTAGAGAGCGGCCTAATTTTGCATTGTCTCTGTCTCTAGTTCTAGGGAAGGAGCCAGCTAATAAATTGATAAGATGAGTGTCATTGTCAGTAGTAACCAATGTATCATCCAATAAATTCCTGAGCTCGAGTCGGCTTCCATTCTTCTTCTTCCTCCTGGAATAGACCTATCATTCCTCATCCGAAGAATGACTCACCTGATCAGTGGATTGGTCTAAAGTGTGTTGGACATGTGTAAGTTGTTGAACATTAGAAATAGTTATTTGTTGTACCAGCTGATCTTTTATCGGATCGAAGGAGCACTTCCGTGTGTCTTGAACATTAGAAGTAGTTATTTGTAGATGGTGTTCTTCATCTGGGACTTCGATGTTGGAAAGAGAATCGGGTTGCACCTTCTCAGCAAAGATGGTAGGTGGCTGATCTTTAGTGAAATTCAGCCTTAGGTGAGGATGCAAGCGATGACAAATAACAGAACTGTGGTCAAACATACTACAATGAGAGTAGTAAGGAGCGTGTGATTCTATTTCAACATTTTGTCAATATTCGTTGTGAGTGGTGTCAATCCATACCTCATCCGGAGCTGATTGAGTGATATCTCTCTCAACTAACACGCAGGCCACAGAATGTCTGTAGACAGCAAGCGTAAGACTATCAACTTTGAGAGGCTTACCGTAAGCAGTTGCTAAAGAGTAGATAATTTTCAAGTTAAACAGATGTAATTTTAACCCCGAAAACTTTATCCAAACAAGAATGATAAGGGACTCCGCTTTTGGATCAAAATCGACAGTCCACTTGAGAATTTTCATAAAACGGTTGTCGATCTTGATAACTTTTTGAGAGAAAATGTGAGTGTAATTGGGATCGTGAGATAACTAAATTAATGTATGTCGGTCGTTAAGTAAGTCAATACTTTAACTGCCCAATAGCTTCATAGCATCAAACTTTTTTTGAATGATTTCCAGTTTTGGGTGACCATAAAAGAATTTCCCCACTAGAGCAAAACGCCAAAAGAACGCGGGAGTACTGGTTTCAACCTCAGTGAGAATAAGAGCAAGCTTCTCATTTTTTTCGCCAAGTTTTTTAATGAAAGTGTGATCACCACCGCCTTCAAGAGCATCGTGGAAAGATTGAGAAACATTGCAGGACTTGTCAATATGAAAACCAGGCTTTGAACCTGAAAAAGGAGCACGAGTAGAAATAGGAAATTCGTCGGCAAGTGCATTGGCATAGGAACACATCGTCGGTGTCATCTCCAGAACGGCCAGACGAGCTGCTAGAAAAAGGCGAGCAGAGGAAAATTATGTCTGGCAGGGCGATAGAGACTCGTCGAGCACGAGGAGACCTTCTGTCGGGCAGGGCATCCTATCGGCAGGGCGAAGGCATAGTCGAGTACAGGGACGACGCGCGCCACGACCTAGCGAGGAGGCGTCGTCGACTGCGGGTGTGGAGAGACGAAGCACATGAAACCCTACGTCATTGAAGCAAACGAAGCGCAGGCGCTGGCGGAACAACGAATCGATGAAACTGATAGCGTGAAACTCTTCGTCGTCAGACACGAAGAACCGAAAGATTCAACGCAGGGAATCAACGTTAGGCGAAATCCTAACAGAGTTGCACGCCATCTCTAAGGAAAAAATATATTAAATGAATATATATATATATACATATATATATATATATAGCACACACACAGATATATTGAAAAGGCAAAATTCATTAATATAAAAGAAAAGATGCAAAGGTTTTGTGAGTAGGTACAAAGAGCCCACTCACAGGGATTACAACTACACGTATTCAAACTCGTTTATTCGAGAAGCTATTGTTTGAGCTTGAATTTCGACTCTAACTAAATTTCAATTTTTTTTTAACAGTTTTAGTGGAACACTCACACGCACGGATATATATATATTAAAAAGACAATTCATTGATATAAAAGAGATGATACAAAGGTCTTAGTGAGTGGGTACAAAGAGCCCACTCACAAGGATTACAGCTATACGTATTTCTCAAAATATAACAAAAATAAAACAACTCCTAATCATGGTGGGTNTTCGCTTGATTAATGAACGAACAACTTAACGAGCCGAACACGAGCTGGTCAAAAACAACTTGTTTTGACAGTCCTAGCAGTGGTACTGGAGACAGGAGATAGTGAGGATGTGTAGGAGTTCAATTTAGTTGATGGAGTCGTATTTTGGTGGCATGAAGGGCTTATTGGACTAAGGTTACGAGAGATCAGCAGTGGCTTCGCCACAATATCTTTCATATATGTTGAACTATGAAGAGAAATGTTTGTAGTCTAGGGTTGTCAATTCGAGTCAGTGGGTCGGGTTTGGGTTCGACCCGAAAAATACGAGAATAGGGTCAACCCAAACTCGACCTTAATAATAAACGGGTTAAAAACTATGACCCGAATCTGAGCTTGACCCGCTAACCCTTGACCCAAACTTTCATGCTTATTCGGGTCATGTTTAGCTTTTCGGGTTCAACCTGAACCCGACCCAAATAATAAACGGGTTGAATTCTCTGACCCGAACCCGACTCAAAAAATATTTGGGTATTTACGGATTTTTTGAGTCAAGCTCGAGTCGTGTTGGTGTGTCAGATCAATTTTTGACATCTCTAATGTAGTCTTATTATCAATGGAGATAGTTGTAAGAATGTGGCATCTACACAGATAGTAGACAAATTGAGTGTCACTATGTAGACTTTCCTAGCCATATTCTTTGACTTGGTTGAAGAAGGGGAATATAGTTAGCATTGAAAAAAGATGTCTTGTGGTTAAGGATCAGCTGCAAGATCAAGTGTGGTGTGATATTGTGCCCGTAGATATCTGTCACATTTTGTTAGGGAAACCATGGCAGTTTGATCGCAGAACCCAACATGATGGGTTCAAGAAAACCTTCATTCACAAAAGGATGGAAAGCACAGTTATTTTACCATCTGTGGAGTTTAAGGTTATAGGTGCTCTCGCCAGTAGAAAGACACAAGTGGGATCAATTTTGGTGATATTAGAGGGCAGTGAAGCAGAAGAGTCAATATCAAACAGAGGATAGCCACTATGGAGAGAGTTTCAGGATATCTTGGCTGACAACTTACCGTGAGGACCTCCAAGGTTAGGAGAGGTTCAGCTTGTCTTCACTTTAGAGAGGGATAGCCAACCTTGGGCTAACTTTAGAAGATTATGCAGAGTATACTTGACACGAAACTTCAGTTCAGTTCAACAAAATACTTACAGATGGGTGGACAAATAGAGATGGTTACCTATAATTTGAAAACATTTCTTGGTGTTTTATTGGACAATGCATTCTATAGTGGGATCCATATGCTTCTAGAGGCGCGGTCGAGGACCCTCCAACCTCGGAAGATTATGACATTTCGGCTACCTTCAACTTGTTCAGCCTAACCCCATACTATGAGGAGACAAAAGCTTTGATGAACGAGTTCGAAGCTCCCCAAATCCCGGAAGATTGACATGGGGCGTTTGATAGGTGTGGGGATTTCCAGAGATGTCTGTATTGAACCAGTCCAAGAAATATTGGGGTCGGTCGAACCCTCGAAGGCCTGGGAATGGGGTCTACTTCTATTGATCCTGGGACTATTTATTTGTTTTGGTGGTGTCTAGGGTTAATTTTTGTTGTGACTTGTTTTGGCACAGCCATCGAGGCCTCCATTTCCCTTTCTAGAGTTGTATCCAATGGTTTCGAGGGGTGCTTCGGCTGTATCTCGTACCTGAGATGGTGTGTATTTTCTTCCACCCTTCTCCCACTCTCTCTTGCATCATTCTTCCTTCACTCTCGCCATTGCCCCTTGCTGTCGCCCCCAGGAAAACAACCAAGTAGTTGTTTTCCCTCAATTCCGCTGCCTCCCAGCCATTCCACCACTTCCAGCTTGCTGACGCCTCCCGGAATCGCTGTCCTCATTGCTCACCACCTTCTACTTGCGGCTACCACCTTCCAACTTGTCATCTGAACCCGCCTTGCCTCTGCCCCGGAGGTCCAAACCCCTAGCCGACAATACCTCCACTTTAGATCCGCCCTAATTCTAATGTTGTGTGTTGTTTGTTGCTTTCAAATTTCTGCATTGTTTTGTTGTAATTTTCAATTTGAATTTATTAATAATATTTAATTTCAGGTGGTTGTTTGTTAAATCCCACTATCAATTTTGCTTTTTGATGAGACTAGTGTGATGTTTAATATATTTTAATGCAAGGCAAAATGAGGATTCATGGATCACGCACTCTCATTCAATCTAACAGGTCTCGTTACACAAAAATAGATCGTTGAAACTTTTAAACTCGAGTCATAATGAAATAATCATAAGCATCTGAGGACTTATGCAAAAATTTGATAGCAAGTAAAATTTACGAGCAAACATTAATTTCTAGGACTTCTTTGTCAGTGACAGGTGTACTATCCCAACGCTTGTCTATTCGGGGGAAAAAATTTGCGTACGTCAAGGGGTACGCAGAGATGTGTACATAATAGGATACACGAGATTTATACGGGGATTACAAGGGGGTTATAACCCGTTGTACCTCCCGTGTACCTCCCGTGTAACCCCGCTGTAACCTTGTAATCTCAATGGATAAAATAAAAGCGCAGTTACACTTGAGTTACACGAAAGTTACAAGGAAGTTATAACACGCTTGTAACCCCCATGTAACTCCCATATAACGTCCGTGTACCCTATTATGTACACATCTCTGCGTACCCCTTTACGCACGCAATTTTTTTCCCTATTCGGGAGATTGTATTGTTCTTAGCTCATAGTTGTTGGCTTTGACTTCAAAAGAGATTGATGTAACTTTATTCATCGAACAAGTCAATCCTCGCCTTCTCATCTTCCTATCAAATTGCTCACATTTTTCTTGTACACTCTAAAGCCAACCTTGCTCTGATCCTATTTATTCTGGAAATGCTTATGTTGTGAGCAATGATCACAATAATGGGGAAAATAATTTGCAAACATTGATAAAAGAACTCATGAGATTTTACGTGGCTTTGTAAGATCTATCTATATTCTTGACTGGATATATAAGCAATTAACCACTAGGCCAGAGATAAAAATAAGATACCAAAGTTACCCTTCACTATTGTCTCACTTTATCTCACTAATATTATTTCATCTCCTCATTTACACCCTCTTCAAACTTGNTGCCAAGTTTTTTAATGAAAGTGTGATCACCACAGCCTTCAAGAGCGTCGTGGAAAGATTGAAAAANGCCAAGTTTTTTAATGAAAGTGTGATCACCACAGCCTTCAAGAGCGTCGTGGAAAGATTGAAAAACATTGCAGGACTTGTCAATATGAAAACCAGGATTTGAACCTGAAAAAGGAGCACGAGTAGAAATAGGAAAGTCGTCGGCAAGTGCATTGGCATAGGAACACATCGTCGAGGTCATCTCCAGAACGACCAAGCAAGCTGCTAGAAAAAGGCGAGCAGAGGAAAATTCTGTCTGGCAGGGCAATAGAGACTCGTCGAGTATGGGGAGACCTTCTGTCGGGTAGGGCGACCTGTTGGCAGGGCGAAGACATAGTCGAGTACAGGGACGACGCGCGCCACGACCTAGCGAGGAGGCGTCGTCGACTGTGGGTGTGCAGAGACGAAGCACGTGAAACCCTACGTCATTGACGCAAACGAAGCGCATGTGCTAGAGGAACGACGGAACGACGAAACTGATAGCGTGAAACTCTTCATCGTCAGGCACGAAGAACCGAGAGATTCANAAGGCGTCGTCGACTGCGGGTGTGCAGAGACGAAGCACGTGAAACCCTACGTCATTGACGCAAACGAAGCGCATGTGCTGGAGGAACGACGGAACGACGAAACTGATAGCGTGAAACTCTTCATCGTCAGGCACGAAGAACCGAGAGATTCANCTAAGCCTAAAAAGTCTTTTGGTGAAGATATCAAGCATTTGTTGTGATGTCAGTGAAAAACGTGCAAATAGTTCCACAATCAATCTATCTTTTATGAAGTGTCCATCAATATCTACATGTTTTATGTAACCATATTGCATTGAATTTTTTGCAATGCTTATGACAATTTTACTGTCACAGTACAACTTCATTGACATGTTTACTCTTCAAAAATTCTCTTCCGTCATAACATATCACATACTCCATTAGCCATAGCCTGGTATTCTGTCTCGACATTACTTGCTACCACATCTTGTTTCTTACTTCGCCAGGTAACCAAATTTTTTCATACATAAGTACAATATTAGGGCATCAATGTCCTGTCAACAATTGGCACATCCAATATGCATAGAAGTATGCCTTTATGTTTTATTCTGTGGCTTTCCGAAAAAAGTAACCCTTTTTCCGGTGTACATTTTAAGTGTTTTGAGAATCCTATTAACTGCTTAAAGATGTTTCTTATAGGGAGAATGCATAAATTGACTTACCAAACTTACTGCAAATGTAATATCTAGTCGTTTATGTGATAATTATATCAATTTTTCCACAAACTTTTGATATCGAGTTGTTTTTCTGGGTCACCTTTCTCACAATCGGCAAACCTACAACAACTCATCTTTAGAAGATTAAGAACATACTTTCTTTGAAAAACAATAATATGTCTTTAATCAAGTGGCTTCAATGCCCTGGAAATATTTCAGAGATCTTAAGTCATTGGTCTCAAAAATTGATTATAGGGAAATCTTCAACCAATTCANGCACATCCAATATGCATCGAAGTATGCCTTTATGTTTTATTTTGTGGCTTTCCGAAAAAAGTAAGCCTTTTTCCGATGTATATTTTAAGTGTTTTGAGAATCCTGTTAACTGCTTCAAGATGTTTCTTATAGGGAGAATGCATAAATTGACTTACCAAACTTACTGCAAATGTAATATCTAGTCGTTTATGTGATAATTATATCAACTTTTCCACCAACTTTTGATATCGAGTTGTTTCTCTGGGTCACATTTCTCACCATCGGCAAACCTACAATAACTCATCTTTAGAAGATCAAGAACATACTTTCTTTGAAAACAATAATGTCTTTAATCAAGTGGCTTCCATGTCCTGGAAATATTTCAGAGATCTTAAGTCATTGGTCTCAAAAATTGATTATAGGGAAATCTTCAACCAATTCATTCATATACACCATCTCATGTGAGACTTATATTATTCACATACACAATCAGTATGATTTTCTTCCCATCCTTTGAAAAAAATTTGAAGAGCATTATATGATTTTCTTATCCTTGAGTATACCCATGACCTTTAACAAATAATATAAATTCCTCAAATCATGCTCTCAATGATTGCTTCAACTCGTATAAAGGCATTTTTAGCTTACACGCCTTTTTGGCGAACTTCTCACTAAATAATAAAGGAACTTCTATGTACAGTTTTTCCTCTAAATACCCACTGAAAAATATATTTTTAATATCCAACTTTTGTAGGGTCAGTCAAGATTAGTTGTAAGTAACAGAAGAACTCTTATAGGTTTAATTTTGCAACTGGGGTGAATTTCTCTAGGTAATCAATATCATAGATTTAAGTGAATCCCATTACAATCAGTCAAACTTTATTGTTCTAGAGATTAATTAGAATTATACTTGATTGTAAACAATCTTTTGCATTTGACAATTTTTTTCTCTCTACTTTGATGAATCAATTCCCATGTGTCATTTTTTTTCCAAAGTTTCATCATTTCGAAGACAGCCTCCTTCCACTTTGAAGTTTTTAGAGCATGTTGCACATTATTAGGAATCTTCATACTTGACAAATATGAGGTAAAAACCTGAGAAATGGGTGAGAGATTTTCATGACACAAAGTGAGGCAATGGATGTTGGGTGCAAGACCTCATCCCCTTACAAACAGTAATGGAAAAATCAAAATCATTAGATTTAGGATTAGAGCTAAACTTAGGTTCATAATTGGATAACTCGGAACCCAAAGATGAAGTGAACGTATCATGAGGACATTTCCTGGAGGGTTCATGGATTAACAACTTCTGTAGCTACTCTAATTACTCATTGGTAAAAGGAATTAAATCAAAGTTGGTAGAAGCCTCCTGAGTTTCTTTAGGTTCGACTGATTGACTTGGACTAGCAAACAATAATTGGAGTGAGGCGCACAACTCTCAATATCTACAAGTTTGGCAAAGGGTGAGAGTACGGCTATGTAAGCTAAATAGATTGAATAGTTCACCGATTCAGCAAACTTACACAAACCAAAGGGAGAAAAGATATGTGGAAGAAATGATCCTAGAAAATCAAATAGAGTTTTCGAACGATGTACAAAGCACGATTGTTGTTCTGTGCTATGTTTAGATCAAGCATCCAAATTGTGGAAAGTCTGCAACCCATGCTTAGAGACGAAGATGGAGATTTATGTTCAGAGCGGTGATCTCCGAATATATTGAAGACAGTGTAAATCAACCCATGTTCGACTGTGACACGTTAGACTGAGATGGGAAAGACTAAAGCAGTCTCATGCAGCTCCTACTTTGATTATACTTACTGAACAATCATTTATTTTACTCGTCGGCAGTAATAAAACAACATAACATAAACGCCATACAGCATGGCATACAAAACTAGGGGACTACTGCTGTTAATTTAGCTCGTCCAATTTCGAGCCCTAAACAGATGCTAAATAAAAATAAATATAGCAACTAAAATTATTTTTGAGCCAATTTTCAGCTGAGTGTCAAAATAATTCATTTTAAGCCATTTTTCCCAAAATCAAGGCGAGATAGAGTTGTAAAGGATCCAAATAACATTTCAATTTTAAGTCAGATCGAGCTTAATTCAAAAATAATATTTCAATTTTAAGTCAGATCGAGCTTAATTCAATTTCGAGCTGAGCTAGCTAAAAGACTAACACAAAGAATCACGAGCCACTTTTGAGATGGAGGTGTTGGCACCACAGCAGCCCTCAACACAACAACAGTATATCAAAATAATCTATAGAAGATTATTTCGACGAATTTATTTGGAATCTCTAGTATAACTTTACAATCTTGTACAATGAAACTTATACTTTCGTCACAGAAAAAAACATGAAATTAAATACAATCCTTCAAATCTGCTACAAAACAGTTTATTTTTATTAATCTGAATATCACAAAATTGAAAGTATTTCACATCTTATCAAATCACAGCTTACGGAATATAGCTAAGAGAGAATACTTCAAAACTGACATTAATTATACATTGCACATAAAATTAAACCAAAAAAAAAAGACGTTTTCTCACGAAGGAATTACATGTTTAACCATAGTAAGCATACAAACTTGGCTAAGAATTTACATGCTTTGCACACCACTGACCCTTTACAAATCCTACCAGAAGGCCTGCCAGTTAAATTTTATTTCAACATCATGTATCTGCCCACAGCAGCTTCCTCAGCTGCCTTAATGGCAGTATAGAGACTAGACTATAACAAAGCTTCATTGTTGTTGGCCGGTAGCCAATATCCATAGCTTCTGCAAGAAAGTATATGATAGTATCAAAAATTGTGGTAAGATCAATTAAAAGCTGAGGATTTCGTGGAATTATTTTATTGAAATAAAAATAGAGTATAAATATACTTACATGAATCCTAAAATAAGAAAGACAATAAAAAGAAAATACATGAAAGAAAAGATATTACAGCTATTTATCTAATTAATTAACTCATAATAATTGTTTGGTGATAAATGAAACGACATAAAATAGGAAAGAAAATAAATTCAATCCAAGAAAATAAATCCAATCATCATAACTTATAACAAGAAAAAATTATTTCCTAATAAAATTTTCAACACTCCCCTCAAGTTGAAACATAACTGACAACCACGTTCAACAATGGGCGAGGAAGATTCTTTGTGAGATGAAACCTAAAGTCTTCATCCTATACTTCGTAATCAACCCCAAGAGACTAGGGATATTTTTAGTTGAATGTAGTTCTCTTTGATAGAAACTTGTAGCGTTTGTAGGTAGGTGTAAGACTCCTACAAGTAATGTTTCAGGGAAATCCTACAGGAAAAGCCACATACGGCATGGTCTGCAAGAAAAAAAAAACTCCAGAGGGTCTGTTGAAGAAAAAAACTCCGAAGAAGAGCCTGTTGAAGAGAAAAGCTCTGGAGGAGGGCTTGCTGCAGGAAAAAACTCTGGAGGGCTGCTATAGGAAATAAAAGAAACACCTGCCATTGACTTTCTTTCTAGAGATTCCAAGCTCGCACCGTCGCCTGTTAAGATGGCTCTAAGCCTATCTTTCTCCACCACGACAACAGAGTCACTGTCATCAATGATGGTTACATCACCTCCACTAAGCTCGACCAAATTACGAGCAATGGCAACTGTTCCAAAAGCAAGCTTCTCAAAATCAAACACCCATGGGCCCACTTCAGATAATGATGTTAGCGTTGTCAAGAAATATGTTGAATGTCTCAAAGGAATCTAGTTCAATGTCAATGCCCATCCAGCCATCAGGGATGTCAGATGCTGGCACAACCTTGTTGTCAGCATTAGCTGCAAACTTGCCTGACACTATCATCATAGGGTAGGTAACAGAGGTTTCACTCCTTTCTACTTTGCCTTTTCAATAAGAACTATTGTTAGACCAATTTCATCTTCCTCAACAAGATAGGAACCAACACCATTTTCTTAGGTCTTATAGAATGTGAAAATCAAACCTCCTCCAAGAAGAAGGCTATCAACTTTCTCTAAGAGCAAATACCATGGAAAAAATCACGTCAAAATAGCCGAGGCTCGTTTTTTTTCTCCGACCCTTCCAAATTTCGTTCTTCCGTCCACTGCAATTTCGTTGTTCTTTCGTTGTGCCTCCCTCTTTTGGTGATGGCTTCTGACAGATCGTATGCTACTGCCCTTGCGGGAGTCCGTACCCCAGGTACTCCTAAATCTTACTCTTTCCCTCCTTCGTTTGGGTTGGCAGATGACATCAAGAAACCTGGTAGAGGAAATGAGAAGTCTGTCATTTTTTTTATAGAAGTTGAATGTAATCAATTTGCTTCCTCTTGTTATCTAAATTTGGTCGGGAAATTTATTTATGGTGATCCCAAAATGGAGTTTATTCGTAAGGAATTTGAGTTTATGCATCTTATTAGGGAGTAGAAAATTGGACTTTAGATAGAAGACGCATTCTTATTCAATTTAATAATGAAGAGAATTACACTCGATTATTTGCTATAAGAGTAATCTAGATTGATAACAGAGCAATGAAGCTTTGAAATGGTCGGTAGATTTTGACATACAGACGGGACCACCAATCATTCAAGTTTGGATTCGCCTCCATGGCCTGAAATTTTATTATTTTACTCAAAAAGTGTTATACTCTATTGCCTCAGTTTATGTTAAGCCACTCAAAACGGACATCCCTATTTTTAATCTTTCTCGTTCATCTGAAGACAGAGTACTCGTTGAAAGAGACATCACTTCTATCGATTCTGAGGAAATTTGGTTAGACACTCAGCACCATAGTTATTGGCAAATGGTTGTGATTGAGCATTTCTCATCGTATTGTTCGAATTGTCGTATGTTTGGCAACTCCAGTTCTCAATGTCATCCTCTACACCCCACCTCAAACCAAAGAAGCAAAGTGCTCTACCAGAGACAGTGATTCCCCTTCTCCTGATATGCTCCAAGTTATCAACAGTATTGATCTTCAAAAGGATACCCCTGAATATGCCATTATCCATATGTCAACCATCAGCCTCCACACAATGTTGTAGTTTCCCCATCTTTAGAGCCTCCTTTCGTAGGGGCGAGGGACACATTTCAGACTTCACATGCCCTTGAACATATCATTAATGTTACGAGTGGCAATATTGCTACTGCAACTCTATCACCTCATCAGGTCGAGCAAGATGTTAATGTTACTCGGGCATATGAGGTTCATGATGTGCAACAGCCTACACTTGTCCGGCCACCTTTGGATCAATCCACCGATCAGATGAGACAATCCTCGGATGAGGAATGGCAGGTTTACACATCCAGAAGAAAGAAGAATAATGGAGGACCTATTTGAGATCAGGAATATGATGAATGATACTTTGGTTACTTCAGGTAATGGTACGCACCTCACTAATTTGCTAGTCGGCTCCCTTCCGAGAACTCGAAGCAGAGGCAGTACTAAACTGAATCATCCCTAGCTTTTGCGTGCGTTGATGTTTTTTGGTTTTTTAGATATTATATGAATCTTTTCTTTTTTGAGTTTTTTGTGTGTTGTATCGTGAGAGTTAGTGCCTTCTTTTATGACCACTCATGCAACCTATCTGTACTTTTTCCTCTTTAATATAATTGCCCTAGGGCTTTTTCAAAGGAAAATATGTGCGTGTGTGTGTGTGTGTGTAAAGTTTAGGATCTTGTAACGAGGTCCTTGGAATATGATCTATGTTTGCGGTGTNCTGCAGATTTATTTATTTTTTTGTTTATAATTCATAAGTTATGTCGTTCTGATTTGAGTTCGTTTGGCGGTCACTGCCATATAAAATAAAGTTATAGTATTGTTCAGTAACCGTTTTATACTGAAAGACAGTGCAATAGTGGACCATAGAATCATATTTTTAATGTATTGTTTGGGGCTATTTTCCATTTTGTTAAAAAAAAAATTCTGGCTCAGTGTTTTATAATTGATATAATCATGTCATTTTGATGATCATAATAATTACTTATTTTTGCTCGTTTAACTAAATTAGTTTTCAATATTTTTATGTTGTAAGACTTAATTATTAAATTTCTATAGCATTGTTGAGCTCTGATTTGTAAGTTTGTTAATTTTGCTTGAGCTTTTTATTATAATATGATGTTATTGGTATTTGTTTTTTTTTTTCATTATGGTAGTATATTTTTGTTTTAAAAAGTATATTAATATATAATGGCATTATTTCTTCTAAGATATATTCTCTCTTTATCTACTTGGTTTTCTTAACCAAGAGTTATACTAAATTTATTATTATTGCTATTGTAAGTTTGGGAGAAGGAAAATAATTATTCATCTTCAATTCATAAGACTTTGTTGCAAGATCCTCCACACTAAGAAAGGCATAAAAACCTTGTGCTAGAAAAAAAATATATAAAATACTAACAATGGATAATTCTAAAATTAGAAATTATTATAAATAGAAAATAAATAAAAATAGAAGATACCAAAAGCAGGAATGCATAAAATTCTTAAACTTCCCTTGAAGTAGATTATAGATATCTATAATTTTCAACTTGGTTATAAGAAACTTTAAAATTAAGCCTAAAAAGTCTTTTGGTGAAGATATCAAGCATTTGTTGTGATGTCAGTGAAAAACATGCAAATAGTTCCACAATCAATCTATCTTTTATGAAGTGTACATCAATATCTACATGTTTTGTGCAATCATATTGCATTAAATTTTTTGCAATGTTTATGACAACTTTACTGTCACAATACAACTTCATTGACATGTTTACTATTCAAAAATTCTCTTCAGCCATAACATATCACATACTCCATTAGCCATAGCCCGGTATTTTGTCTCGACATTACTTGCTATCACATCTTGTTTCTTACTTCGGCAGGTAATCAAATTTTTTCATACATAAGTACAATATTAGGGCATCAATATCCTGTCAACAATTGACACATCCAATATGCATCGAAGTATGCCTTTATGTTTTATTCTGTGGCTTTCCGAAAAAAGTAAGCCTTTTTCCGATGTATATTTTAAGTGTTTTGAGAATCCTGTTAACTGCTTCAAGATGTTTCTTATAGGGAGAATGCATAAATTGACTTACCAAACTTACTGCAAATGTAATATCTAGTCGTTTATGTGATAATTATATCAACTTTTCCACCAACTTTTGATATCGAGTTGTTTCTCTGGGTCACATTTCTCACCATCGGCAAACCTACAATAACTCATCTTTAGAAGATCAAGAACATACTTTCTTTGAAAACAATAATGTCTTTAATCAAGTGGCTTCAATGCCCTGGAAATATTTCAGAGATCTTAAGTCATTGGTCTCAAAAATTGATTATAGGGAAATCTTCAACCAATTCATTCATATACACCATCTCATGTGAGACTTATATTATTCACATACACAATCAGTATGATTTTCTTCCCATCCTTTGAAAAAAATTTGAAGAGCATTATATGATTTTCTTATCTTGAGTATACCCATAACCTTTAACAAATAATATAAATTCCTCAAATCATGCTCTCAATGATTGCTTCAACTCGTATAAAGGATTTTTTAGCTTACACGTCTTTTTGGCGAACTTCTCACTAAATAATTGAGGAACTTCTATGTACAGTTTTTCCTCTAAATTCCCACTGAAAAATATATTTTTAATATCCAACTTTTGTAGGGTCAGTCAAGATTAGTTGTAAGTAACAAAGAACTCTTATAGGTTTAATTTTGCAACTGGGGTGAATTTCTCTAGTGTAATCAATATCATAGATTTAAGTGAATCCCATTACAATCAGTCAAGCTTTACTGTTCTAGAGATTAATTTGAATTATACTTGATTGTAAACAATCTTTTCCAAAGTTTCATCATTTCAAAGACAGCCTACTTCCACTTTGAAGTTTTTAGAGCATGCTGCACATTATTAGAAATCTTCATACTTGACAAATATGAGGTAAAAACCTAAGAAATGGGTAAGAGATTTTCATGACACAAAGCGAGGCAATGGATGTTGGGTGCAAGACCTCATCCCCTTACAAACAGTAATGGAAAAATCGAAATCATTAGATTTAGGATTAGAGCTAAACTTAGGTTCATAATCAGATAACTCGGAACCCAAAGATGAAGTGAACGTATCATGAGGAAAAGGCTCGGTTAGGACATTACCTGGAGGGTTCATGGATTAACAACTTTTGTAGCTACTCTAATTACTCATTGGTAAAAGGAATTAAATCAAAGTTGGTAGAAGCCTCCTGAGTTTCTTTAGGTTCGACTGATTGACTTGGACTAGCAAACAATAATTGGAGTGAGGCGCACAGCTCTCAATATCTACGAGTTTGGCAAAGGGTGAGAGTACGGCTATGTAAGCTAAATAGATTGAATAGTTCACCGATTCGGCAAACTTACACAAACCAAAGGGAGAAAAGATATGTGGAAGAAATGATCCTAGAAAATCAAATAGAGTTTTCGAACGATGTACAAAGCACAATTGTTGTTCTGTGCTATGTTTAGACCAAGCATCCAAATTGTGGAAAGTTTGCAACCCATGCTTAGAGACGAAGATGGAGATTTATGTTCAGAGTGGTGATCTCCAAATATATTGAAGACAACGTAAATCAACCCATGTTCGACTGTGACACGTTAGACTGAGATGGGAAAGACTAAAGCAGCCTCATGCAGCTCCTACTTTGACCATGCCTTCGAAGCGACTTTCAGAGTACAATATTGTAAGCAAAGGGTCACAAGCGACATCTTCAGTGGGCTGCCGTTTTGAGGTTTTACACACTAGTAGTAAAAACATCTAAGAGGTTCTACACATTAGATCAGTAAAAACATCTAGGCATGTTAATTTCTATGAGGTATTAAAATTTTATAAAAAAATATTTTAATAAATATCATGTTAATGTCTGAGGTTTTACACATTCGTAGTAAAAACATCTAGGCATGAGAAAGAAGCAATCTAATCTGAAACTTTTGCTACAACTGCAAAAGTGTGTTAATTAAGAAAAAAGAATTCTTGTTAAACTTAAGAGTACTTTTAAAAAAGTTTTACTTACATTCCAAATTTATTCATTACAAGTAATCTTTTAAATTTGTGCATCCAAACCAATTGTGTTTTTGCTTTCTTACCACCATTTGTTCTTCATAATTAGAACAGTAATTTTATACCTTTCCAGCCTAAGTTAGATCAATTCTATTAACTCACGATGTTCTAAGATCCCTCTTTAGTTGAACTTATGCTTAACAAACAGCTTGATAATTATATATTCGCTATGTATTACAACAGCTAGAAAGGCAGTATCAACTTCAATGTTTGATGAAGATAAATAGAGTTATTNGTTAGAACAGTAATTCTATACCTTCCAGGCCTAAGTTAGATCAGTTCTATTCACCAACGATTTTCTCTAAGATCCCACTTTAGTTGAAGTTCTTATGCTTGAGAAACAGCTTGAGAATTATACATTCGCTATGTATTACAACAGCTAGAAAGGCAGTATCAACTTCAATGTTTGATGAAGATAAATAGAGTTATTTATCATCAGTTAGCTATAGCAATCACAGAGCATTTTCAGTAACGAAAAAGAAGGGGGAAAAAAACATGCCCAATAAAGTGATTACATTTGGAATAGTAAGATGATAATATTTAATTCAAAACTAGGGTACTACTGCTGTTAATTTAGCTCGTCAATCGCTCAAAAACTAATCCAATTTCGAGCCCTAAACAGATATGCTAAATAAAAATAAATATAGCAACTAAAATTATTTTTTAGCCAATTTCCAGCTGAGTTTGTCAAAATAATTCATTTTAAGCCATTTTTCCCAAAATCAGGCGATATAGAGTTGTGAAGGATCCAAATAAGTTGCCGCAGTCATTTCAATTTCGAGCCAGATAGAGCTTGATTCAATTTCGAGCTGAGCTAGCGAAAAGACTAACACAAAGAATCACGAGCCACTTTTGAGATAGAGGGGTTGGCACCACAGAAACCCTCAACACAGCAACAGTACATCAAAATAATCTATAGAAGATTATTTCGACGAATTTATTTGGAATCTCTAGTATAACTCTACAACCTTGTACAATGGAACTTATACTTTCGTCACAGAAAAAAACATGAAATTAAATACAATCCTTCAAATCTGCTACAAAACAGTTTATTTTTATTAATCTGAATATCACAAAATTGAAAGTATTTCACATCTTATCAAATCACAGCTTACGGAATATAGCTAAGAGAGAATACTTCAAAACTGACATTAATTATACATGGCACATAAAATTAAACCAAAAAAAAAAGACGTTTTCTCACGAAGGAATTACATGTTTAACCATAGTAAGCATACAAACTTGGCTAAGAATTTACATGCTTTGCACACCACTGACCCTTTACAAATCCTACCAGAAGGCCTGCCAGTTAAATTTTATTTCAATATCATGTATCTGCCCACAGCAGCTTCCTCAGCTGCCTCAATGGCAGTATAGAGACTAGACTATAACAAAGTTTCACCCCGTACATTGTTGTTGGCCGGTAGCCAATATCCATAGCTTCTGCAAGAAAGTATGATAGTATTAAAAATTGTGGTAAGATCAATGAAAAGCTGGGATTGTGGAATTATTTTATTGAAATAAAAATAGAGTATAAGCATACTTACATGAATCCTAAAATAAAAAGAAAATGCATGAAAGAAAAGATATTACAGCTATTTCTCTAATTAATTAATTCATAATAATTGTTTGGTGATAAATGAAACGACATAAAATAGTAAAGAAAATAAATTCAATCCTCATAATTTATAACAAGAAAAAATTATTTCCTAATAAAATTTCTAACACTCCCCTCAAGTTGAAACATAACTGAAAAAATGTTCAACAATGAGCGAGGAAGATTCTTTGTGAGATGAAACCTAAAGTCCTCATTTTGTACTTGGTAATCAACCTTTTAGGGATATTTTTAGTTGAATGTAGTTCTCTTTGATAGAAACTGTAGCGTTTGTAGATAGGTGGAAGACTCCAACAAGTAACGTTTCAAGGAAATTTGCAGGAAAGTAAACAACCTATAGGAAAAGCCATAGGGCATGATCTACAAGAAAAAAAAAAACTCCGAAGAAGAGCCTGTTGTAGAGAAAAGCTCTGGAGGAGGGCTTGCTGCAGGAAAAAACTCTGGAGGGCTGCTATAGGAAATAAAAGAAACACATGCCAGTGACTTTCTTTCTAGAGATTCCAAGCTCGCACCATCTCCTGTTAAGATGGCTCTAAGCCCATCTTTCTCCACAACGACAACAGAGTCACGGTCATCAATGATGGTTACATCACCTCCACTAAGCTCGACCANCTTCACCCCGTACATTGTTGTTGGCCGGTAGCCAATATTTCATAGCTTCTGCAAGAAAGTATGATAGTATCAAAAATTGTGGTAAGATCAATTAAAAGCTGAGGATTTTGTGGAATTATTTTATTGAAATAAAAATAGAGTATAAATATAGTTACATGAATCCTAAAATAAGAAAGACAATAAAAAGAAAATACATGAAAAAAAAGATATTACAACCATTTATCTAATTAATTAACTCATAATAATTGTTTGGTGATAAATGAAATGACATAAAATAGGAAAGAAAATAAATTCAATCCGAGAAAATAAATACAATCATCATAACTTATAACAAGAAAAAATTATTTCCTAATAAAATTTCTAACACTCTTAGTTGAATGTAGTTTTGTTTGATAGAAACTGTAGCGTTTGTAGGTAGGTGGAAGACTCCCACAAGTATTATTTCAGGAAAATTTGTAGGAAAGTAAACAACCTACAGGAAAAGCCATAGGACATGATCTACAAGAAAACAAAACTCCGAAGAAGAGCCTGTTGTAGAGAAAAGCTCGGGAGGAGGGCTTGCTGCAGGAAAAAACTCTGGAGGGCTGCTATAGGAAATAAAAGAAACACCTGCCAGTGACTTTCTTTCTAGAGATTCCAAGCTCGCGCCGTCGCCTGTTAAGATGACTCTAAGCTCATCTTTCTCCACAACGACAACAGAGTCACGGTCATCAATGATGGTTACATCACCTCCACTAAGCTCGACCAATTTATGAGCAATGGCAACTGTTCCAAAAGCAAGCTTCTCAAAATCAAACACCCATGGGCCCACTTTAGATAATGATGTTAGCGTTGTCAAGAAATATATTGAATATCTCCAAGGAATCTAGTCCAATGTCAATGCCCATCCAGCCACCAGGGATGTCAGATGCTGGCACAACCTTGTTTTCGGTATTAGCTGCAAACTTGCCTGCCACTATCATCAGAGGGTAGGTAACAGAGGTTTCACTCCTTTCTACTTTGCCTTTTCAATAAGAACTATTGTTAGACCAATTTCATCTTCCTCAACAAGATAGGAACCAACACCATTTTCTTGTGTCTTGTAGAATGTGAAAATCAATCCTCCTCCAAGAAGAAGGCTATCAACTTTCTCTAAAGAGCAAATACCATGGAAAAAATCGAGTCAAAATAGCTGAGGCTCGTTTTTTTATTCAACCCTTCCAAATTTTGTTCTTCCGTCCACTGCAATTTCGTTGTTCTTTCGTTGTGCCTCCCTCTTGTAGTGATGGCTTCGGACAGATCGTATGTTACTGCCCTTACGGGAGTCCGCACCTCAGGTACTCCTAAATCTTAATCTTTCCCTCCTTCGTTTGAATTGGCGTATGACATCAAGAAACATGATAGGAAGAATGAGCAGTCTGTCATCTTTTTTATAGAAGTTGAATGTAATCAATTTGCTTCCTCCTGTCGTCTAAATTTGGTCGGGAAATTTATTTATGGTGATCCCAAAATGGAGTTTATTCGTAAGGAATTTGAGCTTATGCATCTTATTAGGGAGTAGAAAATTGGACTTTAGATAGAAGACACATTCTTATTCAATTTAATAATGAAGAGAATTACACTCGATTATTTGCTATAAGAGTAATCTAGATTGATAANTGTTGTCAAGAAATATTTTGAATGTCTCAAAGGAATCTAGTCCAATGTCAATGCCCATCCAGCCATCAGGGATGCACAACCGTGTTGTCGGCATTAGCGGCAAAACTTGCCAGCCACTATCATCATAGGGTAGGTAACAGAGGTTTCACTCCTTTCTACTTTGCCTTTTCAATAAGAACTATTGTTAGACCAATTTCATCTTCCTCAACAAGATAGGAACCAACACCATTTTCTTGTGTCTTGTAGAATGTGAAAATCAATCCTCCTCCAAGAAGAAGGCTATCAACTTTCTCTAAGAGCAAATACCATGGAAAAAATTGCGTCAAAATAGCCGAGGCTTGTTTTTTTCTTCGACCCTTCCAAATTTTGTTCTTCCGTCCACTGCAATTTCGTTGTTATTTCGCCGTGCCTCCCACTTGTGGTGATGGCTTTGGACAAATCGCATGCTAATGCCCTTACGGGAGTCCGCACCTCAGATACTCCTAAATCTTACTATTTCCCTCCTTCGTTTGAGTTGACAGATGACATCAAGAAAACTGGTAAGAAGAATGAGAAGTCTGTCATCTTTTTTATAGAAGTTGAATGTAATCAATTTGCTTCCTCCTGTCGTCTAAATTTGGTCAGGAAATTTATTTATGGTGATCCCAAAATGGAGTTTATTCGTAAGGAATTTGAGTTTATGTATCTTATTAGGGAGTATAAAATTGGACTTTAGATTGAAGACGCATTCTTATTCAATTTAATAATGAAGAGGATTACTCTCGATTATTTGTTATAAGAGTAACCTAGATTGATAACAAAACAATGAAGCTTTAAAATGGTCGGTGGATTTTGGCATACAGATGAGACCACCAATCATTCAGGTTTGGATTCGCCTCCATGGCCTGAAATTTTATTATTTTACTCAAAAAGTATTATATTCTATTGCCTCAGCATATGGTAAGCCACTCAAAACAGACATCCCTACTTTTAATCTTTCTCGTTCATTTGAAGTCAGAGTACTCATTGAAAGAGACATCACGTCTATCGCTTCTGAGGAAATTTGGTTAGGCACACAGCACCATTGTTATTGGCAAATAGTTGTGATTGAGCATTTCTCATCGTATTGTTCGAATTGTCGTATGTTTGGTCACTCCAGTTCTCAATGTCATCCTCTAGACCCCACCTTAGACCAAAGAAGCAAAGTGCTCTGCCATAGACAGTGATTCCCCTTCTCCTGATATGCTCCAAGTTATCAACAGTATTGATCTTCAAAAGGATACCCCTGAAGATGTTCATTATCCATATGTCAACCATCAGCCTCTACACAATGTTGTAGTTTCCCCATCTTTGGAGTCTCCTTTCGTGGGGGCGAGGGTCACATTTCATACTTCACATGCCCTAGAACATATCATTAATGTTACGGGTGACAATATTGCTACTGCAACTCTATTTAATGTTACTCAGGCGTATGGGGTTCATGATGTGCAACAGCCTACACTAGTCTGGCCACCTTTAGACCAATCCACCGATCAGATGAGTCAATCCTCGGATGAGGAATGACAGGTTTACACATCCAGAAGAAAGAAGAATAATAGAGACCTATTTGAGCTCAGGAATCTGATGAATGATACTTTGGTTACTTCAGGTAATAGCCTCACTAATTTGCTAGTCGGCTCCCTTCCAAGAACTCGAAGCAGAGGCAGGACTAAACTGAGTCATCCCTAGCTTTTGCGTGTGTTGATGGTTTTTGGTTTTTTAGATCTTATATGAATCTTTTCTTTTTTGATTTTTTTGTGTGTTGTATCGTGAGATTTGGTTGTCTTCTTTTAGGACCACTCATACAACCTATATGTACTTTTTCCTCTTTAATATAATTGCCCTAGGGCTTTTTAAAAGAAAAATGTGTGTGTGTGTGTAAATTTTAGGATCTTGTAACGAGGTCCTTGGAATATGATCTATGTTTGTGGTGTTGTACTTTAGGGTGGTGCCTTAAAAACCTCCCATTGGATGAGCAAACCAAATCAGCCCTTAGAAACCTCCCATTGGAAGAGCAAATCTCCCAGTCGCTTGCCACATCCTCCCCATGGTCAAACCGAAAAACACCACCTACTTATGAGGCTAGAGTAGCCTTGGCTAGCTCCCAAGATCACATGATTTTCTTTTCAGGAACAACAGAACATATGCTTTATTAAAGCATAAATTTAGAACATAAACACAAACTCAAAACCTAATCGAACTTGAAATAAATTCTCTCTTAAAAACTAAACAAGAAAAAAAAACTAAATTAAATTAAATTCATCAAATGCAAACTTAAAATCAAATTACACATAAATTTGCGTCAACCCAAGCTCATTCAACAAACCAAAGCTAAGTCCAAGCCAAAACAGCCCCTAAAGATTCTTCCTCTGTGCATGTAGAGACCTCCCATTGAATAAGCAAACTTCCAAGTGGCTTGCCACCTCCTTCCCAAGGTCAAACCGCAAAACACCACCATCTTAGGAGAGGCTACGGTAGCCTTGGCCAGCTGATCTCAAGCTGACATGATTTTCTTTTCAAGAACAGCAGAACGTATGCTCCTCTTCCTTTGGCCAATTATCCCACTGCCTCTGCCAAGAGCTGTGAGCATAGAAAATCAAGAACCAGTAACTTTCAGCTCCCCCATCTCTCCATTACCCCTGCTGATTTCCAGAGCTCTAGGCTCTAAGGGGCAGGGTGAATTGACCTTCGAAGGGTAGAAATGGCCTTCCTTACAAGGCCACAAGGTTCTATTGGCCTCTCTCATGGCCACCAAGGCCATAGGAAGAAAATCAAAAATTAAAAGGAAAATGATTGATTCTATTTTTTGGTTCCCAGGAACTCTCTGGAGTACTTCATTCCCGCTTCTTTACATCCTTCAACGAGCTCAAACAACCAACTCCGGTAAGGATTACGACGAGCTTGGCCTCCGGAAACGATGGAAGCTTACCCATGCCATCTGAAGGAAATTTGCTTGAAAAGCTTTCCCAAAACTCTAAACAGTAACGATTCGAGAATTCATTCCCCCATCAGAGGTATACCATTTTTCCCAAAGCTTACAATTTTTGGCCATGAAATTTAGAGGGCCGTTTTCATTAGCCAAGGAACACATGTCTAAAATGGAACCTCGCCCACACAATAATGATTCGAGAATTCATTCCCCCATCAGAGGTATATCATTTTTCCCAAAGTTTACAATTTTTTTGCCATGAAATTCAGAAGGCCGTTTTCATTAGCTAAGGAACACATCTAAAATGGAACCTCGCCCACTCTCCTCGCTGATTATTTGTGTCAATTGCAAAAAAAACTATAGCCGCCGGAGTGGCTGAGTAACAACAATCCGTGAGGGAGAACCTTCTCTCTCCTTTGTCATAGCCCTCCATTTGATGGACATCTCTGATTAATCATGTAGATAACATTAAAAATATGGGTCCCAACTACTAGTTCGCAGCCCCAATCAATCATTGACACGAGTCAAGGATGTTGAGATGGCAAGTAGGAAAACAAAAAATGGGTAAATACATTATTAAACAATTTGAAACTTCAAAAAATCACAAGAAAAAATTAAAAAGAAAACACTGAGACTCGCATCTAACATGAGAGCTGATTGAGTTGATCATGTTAGGAAGGAAAACAATGGAACTCACAACCAACCTAAGAGTTGATCGATGAGAGAATCTAAAAACACGATGAAGGAAAGCTCTGAGACTTGCATTCAACCTAAGAGAGAGACAGGGAGACTAGATCAGGAAGGAAAGCATTGGGATTCACATCCAGCCTGAGAGTTAATCGGGGTGATCAGATCAAGAAAAAAGTATTGGGACTTGCATATAACATGAGCTAATTGAAGTGATCGAATTAGGAAAGACAACGCTGAGACTGAAATTAAACCTAAGAGCTGATCGGGGAGACACTAGGAAAGGTGACTAGCATAATTGCTTTAATCTTAAATGATATCCAAAGAGGCTCGCAAGAGAAAGAAAATCGTAGAAATTAATACCTAAACCAAACCCACAAAGAAGGAATCATAGGGAAGAAAACTGATTGGAGAAAGAGATAGACGATCATGAAACTTGTGATGATTTAATTATCGACGGAAATCAGAGGTATGCCATTTTGCTCGGGGCTAATTTTATTATCAGCGGCAATCCTAAGAGAGGGAAGTACTTCCAAACAACCTCCCGTAAATCAAGGTGAATGGAGAACATTCAGTTGGGGTCCTATAAGTGATGCGATAGGCCCACAATGCTTCGAACAACTTCTTGTTCGCCTATAATGTAGGAACACTTGCTTATTTAAAACTACACCTAAGCATCAGTGTGGTGGCTTTTACACTTTTTACTGTATTCAAACAATACAATGTCACTTTTAAAAAATGGTCTAGCATTTATACAATGATTTAAAAAACTTATATCATAATTCTATGAATTTTTTATGTTGGTTGTCGACTACCAAACAAAACCATCCATATTTCGCATCTGGGGCTTGGAACGCGGCAATGGCAATGTACAAATTTCCCCCATTAAAAAGAATTTGCATAAGCGTCTACGTTGGTGTAGAAATACCAAGTTGATGACCGCACCCATAAACTAAAGCCTTCATCTCAAAAAGGAGTTCGACCATATTATTGTATAGCCTAACTTCAATCAGCTTTTAGGTCACTCCTTAACATACAATTGATGCAAGGTTAGCTCCAATAAAACTTTGATTTGCGGATACAAAAGAGCAAATTATTTTGGCATACAACTCAGCAAACAGCTATAGCCACAACTTGTCCATCACATGGCAATAAAGTGGCTGTGCGACCAGTCCATTTCCTAATCTAGGTTTACAAGAATAATCTTATGCTTTCTGCATCATTGTTAAATTTAAATCGGAGGACATTGTTCATAATTTTGGAAGATTTATAGAGAGGCCACTTAAATCTTCATATATTACATATTCTTTAACATTTTCAAAAATATTCCCTTAAATTATGCACTTAGAATATCATTTAGATTACACCAAGGACAAGAAAAAAAGCCAGGCAAGCTATATGATTATGTAACATATGACATGAAATCCTCAATGTAACAATCCACAATTCTCACTTTCATGCCTCAAATCATAAAACCATTTCCAGCAGTCCCCAAACCTTGACCTAAAACCATCAAACTTTTTCAATCAACTTACAGAGAATCTTCAGATTTTCATTAAACCGTAACAGAGTGTGGAGCCACTACTAGCATACGACAGACTTCAATAAAGCATAACCAGGATTGCTCACCTCACTAAAGGCCCCTAGACTTCGCCTTAACTCGTTACCCGCCAAAGACCACTAAATTTTGTCTAAACTCATTGAATAAAGATTCAAAAGCTTATCAAACCTCTACAAGTTTTTGTTAAAATTAATTGATGGTTAGATTGTTTCCGCACTGACAAAAGTAATATTAACCCAATCAATATTCGGTAGAGTAATGGGGTGGTACTTTTATACAATGGAAAATGATTAGGGAAAAAGATTAGGTAGTCATCATTAAAGAATGAAGTTTTGTCTGTTAAATATGCACGAACTTAAATTGCTACCTAAACTAACAGACCAAAGTATTAATTACCTGAAAACAGTTTCAGGAGTTCAGCTATGTAGTGAAGAACTCGTATTCTGGTTCTGACTCACAGCTTCTTGCTGCTGATTATTTTCTGCATGTTCCGATTCAATGTTAACATTGTTTGTATTTGATTGCTGTTGAGCNTGTAAATCAACCCATGTTCGACTGTGACACGTTAGACTGAGATGGGAAAGACTAAAGCAGCCTCATGCAGCTCCTACTTTGACCATGCCTTCGAAGCGACTTCTAGAGTACAATATTGTAAGCAAAGGGTCACAAGCGACATCTTCGGTGGGCTGCCGTTTTGAGGTTCTACACACTCTTAGTAAAAACATCTAAGAGGTTCTACACATTAGATCAGTAAAAACATCTAGGCATGTTAATTTCTATGAGGTATTAAAATTTTATAAAAAAATATTTTAATAAATATCATGTTAATGTCTGAGGTTTTACACATTCGTAGTAAAAACATCTAGGCATGAGAAAGAAGCAATCTAATCTGAAACTTTTGCTACAACTGCAAAAGTGTGTTAATTAAGAAAAAAGAATTCTTGTTAAACTTAAGAGTACTTTTAAAAAAGTTTTACTTACATTCCAAATTTATTCATTACAAGTAATCTTTTAAATTTGTGCATCCAAACCAATTGTGTTTTTGCTTTCTTACCACCATTTGTTCTTCATA
>JXCR01132850.1:0-18351 GCA_002079205.1 Phalaenopsis hybrid cultivar
TAAGGATCTAGAAAAATCAATATCTCCAACTAAAATCAATTTAGAAAGACCACCACCTCTATATCCTCAAAGATGTAGACAACATGAGTTGGATAAACAATTTTAAAAGTTCATGTACGTACTTAAGAAGTTAACATTAAATATTCCTTTTTGTAAAGCTTTGAAACAGATGCCAAGTTATGCAAAGTTTATGAATGAGATATTACAAAGAAAAGGAAATTTGAGGATTACGAGACTGTTACAATAAGTGAGGAGTGCAGCCTTATATTTCATAAAAAGTATATTGAGAAACTTAAAGATCCTTCTAGCTTAACAATTTCTTATGTATTTGGAGAAAGATTATTTGGAAAAGCTTTGTGTGATTTAGGATCGAGCTTTAATGTGATGCATTTATCTATATTTAAAAGGTTAGGTTTAGCCAATATTTCTCCCACTACTATAACCCTTCAGTTAGTTAATCGATCTATCATTTATCCAAAAGGGGTTACAAAAGATGTGCTTATTAAAGTGGATAAATTTATCTTTCCTATGGATGTTATTGTATTAGATATGAAGGAAAATAAAGAATATCCCATTATTTTGGGGAGTCCTTTTCTTGTTACTGTACAAGCTATGATAAATGTGCAAAAATGAAAGTTAACTATGAATATTAATGACCATGAAACCACTTTTGATGTTTTAAAGGCTATAAAGTATCCAACTGAGAGAAAAGATGACAATTATTTTTGGATGGATGAAATTGATTATCTATGCAAAAAATATTTCCAAAAATATTTTGAGAGTAAATTAACATATGAGATCGAAATGGACTTTCATGATGAGTCTAGAAAGTTGTTTAAAGAAGAATGTATGTATGCTCAGGAGAGGTGTAAAATGATGGACGTTAACAAAAATAGTAAACTTATAATTCCATTTGCTGAAAAATCTCATGAACTTTAAATGAATATACCCCATAAAAATTTAAAGCCTACATATATAGAGAATTCATCTACACCACCAGCCATTATATCTTCATATTCGACTCAATCACAAGATGAACCTGAATTGAATGATAAGATCAGTAAAAGATCTCCAATGAAAAAGTTATTCAAAGTCACTTAATAGCATATTCTATGGTACAAAGACAGAATGAATGAGATTCTAATACTGGGGCAGATTATTAACGCAACTAATAATTACCCCACAAAGATTTTACCTAGTGACCTTGAGATAAATTCTAAAGAAATGAATGATGAGCAATTTAAAATTATTGAATTGATATTTAGAAGAGAATTTGAGAATATGTTTCAAAAGAATTTTGAGTTCAGAGATGAGGATAAGGATATTGAAATACCAATGGAAGAAATTCTTGAAGAAATAGAAGATAACTTGAAAGACAAAAGTAACCTAGAAGAATTTTATCCAGAATCTAAATTATCTAGAGAGAATCTGATCCAAAATTTTGGATATAATGAAGTATCATATAAAGATCCATTTCTTATAAAACTTAAGGATGATATTAGTATAAAATTTGAAAAAATTACTAGAAGAATATTAGATCTAGAAAGAAAGAAGAGGAATAAGGATATGAATAAATTTGAACAGGAAGAGCTGAAAGAAAAAAAGTTAAATTTGAGGACTTTGTAGGAATCTCTGGATCTGGAAAAGATTGGGCGATTGATCAAGGATTACTTAACTGAAATTTTGATCCAGGTGGAATCATTCATCAGTCTAGCGTCATTAAACTAAGCATTTTATGAGGGGCAACCCATAGTTATCAGTGTGGTTTGATTTAGTATGCTTAAGAGTCATGATTGCTAGTGTTGTCTTATGTTTTCTTTAGTGTGGATTGATTAATTTGATTGAAGATTGGTAGATGTTTGGATTGTTAGTGGTTTAATTGGCTTTTTATGTGTCAAGAGGGAGGTGATTTCTTAACTTCTTATTATGGTTAGACCTGTATGTTCTCTTGTAATAGTTGGATTGACGAGTCCACTATAATTCTGGTCTAACCCAGACTTGAGTTTTAAAAGAGACATTATGAATTTATCAGTGACAATTCAATCTCAGTTTTATTACTTCCTTTATTTGACCTTATTTTCATTTAATAGGAGTAGCTAACCTATTTGATGAGTAATATGTGAATGAATTTACGCTATCCTTATAACTATTAGAGGTGCTTAATTTAAAGGATTAGAGAATGCCTGAGATTGGTGCCTAGGAGCCATTATATCAGGGATAATTTTATCTTTGGGATTAGAATCCATTAAACCCTTTATAAGTACCCAATATATTTGTATAGTGATTCCGTAAGAAATTGGAAGTAAGTTAGTGAGATGTGATGAGTTAAAGGAAGAATTGACATCATTTATTATATGTGTTTGTGTTTGTGTTACAATAATAGGACTTGAAGAACATTTTTATATTCTAATGCTGATACATGTTATGTCACTTAGAATTTTATTTAGTTAATTTCATTCTAGCATGTTTAGTTTAGATTTACTTTCTACTACATGTTTTCTATTCTAATAAATAAATGTAGATGTTATTGATAGAATTTCTAAATTATTTTTCTTCCCTTATATTTTCTTGCAGTAAATGCTGGACATGTTAAAAATCAAGTTTGGGGGTAGGAAGAAAAAGAGACTATAAAGCTAAGTATACTTCCTTTTAGTTTAATATTATTGCATGCATGTTTTAGGCTAGATTTACATTCTCCTGCTTATGAATGTATATAAATTTGATAGGATGTCGTAGAAGCTAGTAGATTCAATTACTTTTCCTTCCTGCTACATTTTATGGAATTAATTCTAAAATATTTAAAAATGCAAGTTTGGGGGAAAAGAAAATTTTCTTTTGAAAAGAAGTAAACTAAATTTTATTTTTCGTTAATTAACTATATTTTTAAAATTAATGTAACATGACCTTGGAATTGGAGTTTAACTTTAAATGACTCTATTTATGTTTGTAAATATTATGTTAAATTTATGTAAAAGTTTTGAATAATGAAGATTAATTCTAAAATTAAAGATATTTGGTATGAAAGGATAAAATTATAATTTTCTATTTAAAGTAAAGGAAATTATATTTTTGAAGTATTAAAAATTTTAGAGTTTCGTGTAAGAAGAAAGGTAAGGAGTTTTTGACTTTAAGAAGAGGATCGTTGAGTTAAAAATTATTAAAGGCTATCCATATATAGTAATCCTCACTTGAAAAAAAAAAAGAAGAAAAAGGAAAAGAGAAAAAAAAAAGAAAAAGAAAAGAAAAATGAGTGAGGAGAAGCTTGAGGAGATGCTTATCAAAAATTGGCTTCACTTGAATAAACTTAAGGAAAATGCTTTATTACATTTTCTAAACTTGTATTGGAGTATTAGTAGCATTACTAGTAAAGTTTTCATGAAGTTATTTTTCAAATGAATGTTCTTTATATCCTTGATATAACAAATTACAAATCCTCTTGAACTGAATAGAAAGTCATAAATCTTAAAATTGATTACTAAGTATTCTTAAACTTAGAGTTTGAATCTAAGTTATTAAAGGTTTTTCTTAAATTTTACTATTTTATTTACTAAACTAAAGTAGAGAAGTTTATAAGTTAGTCTCTATCCTAAGCCATATTTTTATGTAGGAAAAGGGTTACTTGAGGACAAGTAACATTTATGTTTGGGGGATTTTTAAACACCTAAAAAATGTGCAATTTTTCATATACTTTTAATGCCTATATTTGGTGATTTTCAATGACATTACTTTTTAAAGGAAGGTATTTTGTATATTTTTGGGTTCAGGTAAAGAAAATGTAGTTTTTGAGAAAAAGAAGCAAAAACGATGCAATTTGAAGCAAAAACGAGCAAGAAAGATAATTTTGTCTTGGCACATTTTGATATGTATTTCTATACTTAATCTCTTTGACACTTCTCACACATTTTTTAATGTAATTAGACTTCAAATAAAGGTTATTTTTATGATTATTTTGTAGTTCTATCTGTTAGGAACGTAACACAGCTAAAATGGAGCGAAAAGGAGCTAAAACGGAGTCAAACAAAGCAAACTTAGGGAGCTACACACGGTGGGCGCCGGCAGTGCCAGAGCCAACGCCGGCAGTGCTGAAGAGCAGAAAAATGATGCCAAAAACACCAAAAATAGCGTCGATGGTGCCCCAAATGGTCATGGATCGTTTTGATGTTCTAGAAAGCTCCCAAGTGATTAAAACACCCCATGAAGCAATTCATTGAATCTAGAGGCTTAGATAAGGCTTTTTAATGAAGAGACATGTCTTTTGGATGAATAGATTTGTCTCTTAGAAAAAGGAGGGAATTTGTGTCTTTTTAAAAAAGAGGACTTGGAACCTCTCATATGCATGCGTGTGTGTGTGTGTGAGGGGGTGTGTGACTGAGAAATTATAGAGAATGTTTAGTGATCATAGAATAGAAGTAGAAATGTAGATTTATACTATTTTTGAGAGTTTAGTTAGGGGATTTTGAGAGAATTTGTAAGGGAATGCTCTAGAATTGCATGGATCAGTGGGAGACTTTGTGGGAGAGATTTTCATCTTTCTTTCAAGGAGAAAAACCTAAATATTGTGTTCTTAATTATCTTATGATTTTGTAAACACTTATCTAGTGGATTTGCTTTGATGTAATAAAGTTTTTTGTTGTGTTTTCTTCGTGCTTTGTGATGTGTTTCTATTACTCTTTCTTCTTCTTAGGAAATAATGGAATGTGAGAATTATGCAATTATTTTACTTTTATTTTTATTTTACAATGAGTAGGATTCATGTTTTGGATTTTGAGATGCTTGCTTGATAAAGTTTTAATTATAAATGTGATGGTTTTTACTTAAACTTCATTTACATTACAGTAAAGGTCTGTCATATTGTTAAAATTCTTTGTAATTGCATTATGACCCGAGAGGGCAGTGTAATTACCAACAAAGTGGAAACACATTCAAATTCCATGGATGGTGATGTTTATAGGGGTTAGATGCAAATAAATAGGGAAATATACTTTGATGGGCGTAGAATTTAAGATTTTAGGGTGACAAACTAAAATCCCTAATTCAGTCTTAGTGTTTAACGAACTAAAGCGAGAGTTAGCCTTTAGAGGAAGGGAAGTGGGAGCTCTAGAGTGGGAGCCAGTATCCTCCTAGCCCAGCCACAGATTTTGGGACTAAACCTAAGATTAGCCAATGATTTTCTATAACACTGAATCAGAATAGAGAATTAAAATTTCTGCTTTTTGGCATATACAATTTTTAATGTATCTCATTCATTTACATTATCCAACTCACTACTTAAGAATAGTAGTTTTGAAAGTCTTAAAAATCTCCAAACCAATTCATCTAGAAAGGGTTATTTTTAGAATTTAATATTTACATTTAGGAATAGTTACTATCCTTATATTTAATATTCGCATTTATAAGTAGTTGCTAGAGAAAACACCATTTTATTTGACAATCCAAACTAAGGACTAATAGTAGTAAATTGGAATTTGACTAAGGAAATCTTTCCTTGCTTTCTCATGGGATTGATATTCGGGGCATAATCAGACAGTCCTATATTACTTGATCGATACATATACTTGCGTTTATATCATTGTGACTATATAGAATATATAGAATTAAGCATATAAAAAAGTCACATCACGGGGCAGAAAACACATCGACAGTATCTTCTTAAACAAAGACTCTTTCACCTTGTTAAAATGGAATTTCAGCACGGTGAAGGCAAATCTAATAGCATTAGTGATGATAACTCTCTTTATTATGGGAGCATCAATCATTGTTGGCATGGGAATAATAGATTCAATTATTATTGGAGTAGCCTTGACAGAAACAGGCTTAACTTGGGTAGGTATAACCTACGCTTTTTTAAAAGAAGGGAAGTCCTGAGTAGTTAAGATTAAACTCAGCTGACGATTCTTGAACATCTGGAGCGGCGACATTCACGACGATAAACTAGGTCTTTCTGAGTACTACTTCAAACACATCAAAGCTGGACATGAATTTGAACATGGTTCCTGCGTGACAAGCCTCTTGGTTGATAGGCAGATTGTAGGAAAAGGTCAAATTTAGGGAAAACATATTTGTTGTCATTTAGGAAAATTTTAATAANAAGTAGTTGCTAGAGAAAACACCATTTTATTTGACAATCCAAACTAAGGACTAATAGTAGTAAATTGGAATTTGACTAAGGAAATCTTTCCTTGCTTTCTCATGGGATTGATATTCGGGGCATAATCAGACAGTCCTATATTACTTGATCGATACATATACTTGCGTTTATATCATTGTGACTATATAGAATATATAGAATTAAGCATATAAAAAAGTCGCATCACGGGGCAGAAAACACATCGACAGTATCTTCTTAAACAAAGACTCTTTCACCTCGTTAAAATGGAATTTCAGCACGGTGAAGGCAAATCTAATAGCATTAGTGATGATAACTCTCTTTATTATGGGAGCATCAATCATTGTTGGCATGGGAATAATAGATTCAATTGTTATTGGAGTAGCCTTGGCAGAAACAGGCTTAACTTGGGTAGGTATAACCTACACTTTTTTAAAAGAAGGGAAGTCCTGAGTAGTTAAGATTAAACTCAGCTGACGATTCTTGAACATCTTGAGCAGCGACATTCACGACGATAAACTAGGTCTTTCTGAGTACTACTTCAAACACATCAAAGTTGGACATGAATTTGAACATGGTTCCTGCGTGACAAGCCTCTTGGTGGATAGGCAGATTGTAGGAAAAGGTCAAATTTAGGGAAAACATATTTGTTGTCATTTAGGAAAATTTTAATAACTAGTAACGGCCTATATTCGTAATTCCAGTGCAAACACTAAAATTAAAGAAAGTCATTCTGTGAACTAGGCACACAACATTCTTACTTTCATTTGATTTTGTTTGTGAGTGTTCATATCTTTTCATTTTGATTTTTAGTAATCAAATTTTGAAATATATTATTTTATTTTATTTTATTTTTTAAAAGTTATTATTTGTTGGCAGTTATTATATTGAAGAGCTAAATTTAATTTTGAAGGCTAAACGAGAGTTAAGGAAATGCAATGAATCTGCTCAATTTGCAAGCGACAAATCCAACTCAAGAGTCATTAAGTTCAAGTGATGTACAGGACCCAGTTCAGGACCCTCTTCAAAATGCCCCTCACTTTAGTGAAGCCCATTAACTAACACACGTATTTGGTGGTCCAACCCCACATGAAATAATAACCTAAAGATTTCTGAAACCCTTGGTTTAAGGATGATTAATCTGAGGGTCCTGGAATAAAAAAAGGTTGACCATACATGCTAAAGAAAGAAATGGACAAAGCATGCAAACAGAAAAAAATTGTAATTTAGACCATGATGGTCATGGACACCTTACTGATGTATGAAGACAAAAAACTCTCGATCATATTGGAGAGAAAAACTAGTCCTCATCGGAGTGGCTTGAAGTTGTCGGTTGTCACACTGAAGCTTTTTTGGTTGCTTTGAAAATATAATTTAATATATATATATATATATAAGTTTAAAAAGTAGTATTTTAATTTTAAAAATATGAGACTAAACCAATCTCATATATTTAATAATTTAGATGATCAAGCACAACATCATGAGTGATGCACCTATTCTTAGGAATTAAAACATTACTCAATAGTGAGGCTCAATAAAAAAAACTAAGGAATTTCTTACATCTATTTTGGTTTGTGAATCTTTATGCTGATCGAAAAGTTCCTCTATCTAAAATAAGAGACTAGATAATATTTATATTACCTGGGTTTTAAAGTTTCCTATATGAGAAAGCCCCCATAGTTAAGNAGAATTTCTTACATCCATTTTGGTTTGTGAATCTTTATGTTGATCGAAAAGTTCCTCTATCTAATATAAGAGACTAGATAATATTTATATTACCTGGGTTTTAAAGTTTCCTATATGAGAAAGCCCCCATAGTTAAGTACATCTTAGACAAACGAAGTCACCTAAGAAAATGCTCAATTTAGATCAGAGGTATTTGTCTTCATGAATGCATTGTTTAGTGTTTCCAAAGCCGAATATTAAAAATTTAAATGGGAATGGATCAAGTAGGAATAGTTATTATAAAATCTAATTGTGGAACGGTAGGGGATGTCACAGATCCTGAGGAGAATATGAGTGACTTCCCAATCTATTCTATGGTTTGGCTTCAGTTTCAAAGAGATATTGTTAGATGTTCAATTTTTTCAATTTTCGGGCTAGCTTTATGGCTTACATTTATATTCTAAGATTTAGGGCTTACATTTGCATGATACCGATTGTGAAAATAGCCTAGGACGATAGGAGGACTTATGTGGTATAAAATGACAACCTCAGAGCCTAAAGAGAGTTAGGACTTATACTACTCAGGATGACTAAGAAAGAGCCTAAAGATAGTAAAAATTTTATGACGTGCTAGATGAAATACCTTGAAGTATTATGACTTGTTATTTAATTCTAAAGAAAGATTTGTTGATGTAGACCCATTTGCTCTTTCAAAGACATTCTTCTGTATACCCTCATCATGATGCCTATGGTGTTTGCTCTGAGCTATTGGTGGAAGTAGCAATTCCAAGATTTAAGGTTTAATAATTTTGCAGTTTACGTGTCAATGTTTTGATTTTGTTGTTGCTATTATTTAAATATTTTATTTGGGGGAATTTTAATTTAATTAGCACAACACCAGTTATGATCCTTTGATTCCCTCACTCTGGCATTGCTATTTTCTTATGCATTTACTTACCCTGAATGAGTAGTTAGGCTCACTTAGACCGGAGAGTTCTTATTAGCAACCGTGGGTTATCTCATCCGAAAAATCCTCGTGAATCTAGAAGGAGTGATTTAAGGGTGTCCACTTGGTTTAAAAGTGTATTTATATTTTGAAAGTGTCTTTTGTTGTTTTTTATTTTGGTTTGGTTTTGCATGTAAAGTAAATAAATGCGTGTAGAAATTTTGTAATGTAAATAAGAAAATTGCACTGAATGAGATGTACATGCATACTTGAGCCTCCGCTACTGATGCATGGATAATATCATAAAGCATAGTATATTTCCAGGGATTTGAATAAATTGTGAAGAAAAAAAAGCAGGAAAATCTATTACACGAAAGTAGCAAAAGAAAGTTGTAGCAAAAATACGAGCACTCAAAGCAAAACCATAGTCACATATTGAAGATCAGGACTAAGTTTAGGACATTGATGAAGGTGGGGCCTAAGAGTTGGACTTTGTGCTTTCCAACCATGGGTAAGAGCTATCAACCCAATAATCTATGGAGGATAGTTTTTAGCATCAATCCTAGTGACTGATCGTGGTCCTATGTAAGTTTTTTTCAAAATTCATTAATCTTTCAAGCAAAAGTTGTTATTTAAAATTTTCATGAATAGTTAAATTTAACAAGAGAAAGAATCTTCTTTCATTTTTGTAAATATTCTTCAAAGTAGTGTAGTTCACATGCTAATCAAATTAATCAAGCTAGGATTACAGGCGACCTAAGTGTATTGGAGGCAACAATCCCACCACGAGTTGATGAATGGTAACATCACTGCTTGTCCTTTCCCTTCATTCAGGGTCCTTGAGGTAAGAGATACTATTCTAATAATCCCCCTTTAATCCCTCATTTGGGCACACATAAGCAATGTCATCATTGCTCTAGCCACCTAGACAGCAGACTTACACTAGTTCGATGATGCATATGTGGCAAAAACCAGATATCCCAAGTCACACACAAGGAATTAAATACATTAGAGAAAACTTAAGTCATCGTGCATTGGGATATTAATGTAGGATAAGTTGTGTAGGGAATTTCTATTGATTTATTTTTTTTAACTAGTCCCGAGCTTTATATTGGTGGCGCCCTTTAAAATTTCATGTTCATTTAAGTTGACATTGGTGGTGGTTGTATTTTGTGGCTGATTTTATTGAACCAATCATAGTAATATCAAGTTTCCTAAAAAATATCCAAAATCTTGTAAAGAGTCCATAGGATAACCCCAAACAACCTTAACATCTCTCAAATCATTTCTAGTTCATTCTTGGTTTCACTAGATTATTAAATCAATCAATCTTGTGAAGTTAAATTTTTGTTAAAATGTTTTAACGTATTTTAAGTGAACATTGACATTTTAATAGACACATGGGCAAGACAACTAGTCATTTAACGTTATGATTGACAAATTATGTTTGTAAACACCCTTAATAGTAAGTTAGGTTGACAGAGAATTGACACCCACACCTAAACTTGAGCTTTAAGTGTTTATGAGAAACTTGTAGTTAATCTTATCTCTTTTCCAAACCTCATTAAGTGATTTCCAGATTAAACCTTGTTCACTATCAAGCTCATAGGAGTCTTAAGGGTGGACTTGCATTTTTAGAATATTGGATAGGGTAAAAGTAATTTTAATTGATAAGATCACATTGTCATTGAACCATTGATTTGAGGCTTACAATGATGAGTTGTTATTCTCCCTAATTCAAGCCTCTCACATTAGAATCATCAGACTTTAATTAATTTCCAAACATAAAAAATTTAGCAAATTACAACTTTACCCTTTAATAAAGAATGGTATGAATTGGTTTATACCTTTTATCTCATAAGTTTCCGTCATCCAAAAGATTTTATTATCATCAAAGTTAGCTTTTACCCTTATGACATGACCTAAATTTTAATTAAGGCATAAAATTCCATGTTTACCTATTTACCCTTAAGATTCCTTACTTCATAATTCATCCAATTTAACTGAAATGACTTTGAAACTTTGGAGTGACCCTACGAATGAGCTAATTAAAACTTCATGGAAGCATTCAAAATCTTGTAGCATTATTNATCATCCAAAAGATTTTATTATCATCAAAGTTAGCTTTTACCCTTATGACATGACATAAATTTTAATTAAGGCATAAAATTCCATGATTACCTATTTACCCTTAAGATTCCTTACTTCATAATTCATCCAATTTAACTGAAATGACATTTAAACTTTGGAGTGACCCTACGAATGAGCTAATTAAAACTTCATGGAAGCATTCAAAATCTTGTAGCATTATTTTTTTTATCTAATTTTAATGCGTATTTTAGGTCAAATATTGAGAATTTTAAAAATTAATTCATTTAATTAGGTATTACATGTTCTTCTATTCTTTGAAAATTATAGGAGATTCACCTAGGATATAGGATCACTAGGAATCAATTTGGTGAATTTTTTTAGTTATATTTTTAATTTTTATAATTTTAATCAATTTTAATGAGTAAATAAATAGAAAATATATTTTATTTCAAAAACTAAATTTGGTATTTTCAAATTTCTCTCTAACCTGAAAGTACTCAAAGAACTTTATAGATTATTGTATTTTTTTTTAATAACAAATTTTTTATTAGGAAATATTCAAAAAATAAAGTTTTTATTTTTACTTCAGCTTTTTTTATGTTCCTCCTATCACAAAAAACACTCGAAACCAATTTTTAAAATTTTCTAATTTTTCTATTTATTTTATATAATTATTTTAACTTAAAATTCTTATTTACTTAGAAAATGTATTTTGATGCTCAAATGAAAAAATTTTCAAATTTACACAAAGACCTTAGAGCACCATTTCCGTCATTTTGGTACAAATTGCTGTTTTTTATAATTAAGTTCTATTTTTCTATTTTTTATTTTTTTTAATTAATTTAAATTGAGAAAATATTTNTTTTTCAAATTTACACAAAGACCTTAGAGCACCATTTCCGTCATTTTGGTACAAATTACTGTTTTTTATAATTAAGTTCTATTTTTCTATTTTTTATTTTTTTTAATTAATTTAAATTGAGAAAATAATTTTAAAATTTTTTAAAACATGTCATTTATTTTTCCTAAGATCCTTTGACCTAGGTGAACTAGATATCATATTTGTGAGGCCTTTTTTGTTGTTTTTTATTTTTTAATTAAAATATTATCAAATCTCTTAGAAAATTAAGGTTACAATGATAGAGAGGCCCTCTGACCCTGACAAAATCAAAGAAGGTGTCCCATTTTGGTGGGAACAAGCTCTCAAAATTTTAATTCATTTTTATAATTATTTATTTAATTGATAAAGGGCCACTCTGTTTTGCCATTTTTCGTCAGTTGAGGTGGTTGGTCGGCTAAGGGAAGTCACCTCCACACTGTCGGAGGTCAGGTGTAGGGAGATATTGAGCCAATTTGTTCCAAGCATAAGTAATTTCAAATTTCCCCAAGATGGTTATGAGTTGGGTTAAGTTGGTTTAACCATGGTTTAACCCTCTATAAGTGGTTCAATGTTCTTCCCAAGGTAGCTGGAGTGTTAGGGTCAATCCCCCTAAAGATTTGGGTGATTGAACTGACATGGGGAAGGAGAATTTGGTTGGATTAGGGTTTGGGTAAGAGGCTTGGTGGAACGAGAAAGAAACCCTCTCCTTTTGCCATAATTTTTATGGATCAGCCAATTGAGGCTCATGGCTACTTCCTTGGGTGGCTTCATGTTATGCATGGGGCAATCAGGTGTTTTTCATGAGAAAGGCATGTGATTTTTTCCAAATTTTGGTGAGAGAAGGTCATGAGACCCAAAATGGATGATTTCAAGCATGGATGCATGACAATGGACATGGTTTAAATTAAAAGGATGATGAGATAGAAATTTGCATGTGGGCTTAGATTTGGTTAAAAATTGGGCTTAATTTATGGNTTAAAAGGATGATGAGATAGAAATTTGCATGTGGGCTTAGATTTGGTTAAAAATTGGGCTTAATTTATGGGCTTTTAAGAATGCATATGGGTATGGGCTTTTAAAGCATGCATGAAGAATTTGATTTTTGAAATTTATCATGGGCTAATGAAATTGGTTTTGGATTTTTATTTCATTATTCATGATAAAATTTAGTGTGTATTTTAAATTGGAGAATTTTTAAATGAATTTTGTGGAAATTGGGGGTGATTTGGGGACTTTGGGCTTTTAGGGGCAATTTGGAAAATTTGATCAATTTTGGTAAATTTGGGTGCAATGGGATTCATTGAGTGGTTAGGGTTGATCTTGTGAATGTTTGAAGTGAATATGGAGATTTTAGCAATTTTTGGAGCAAGAAGGCATTTTGGAAATTTTGTGCAAGTTGGGCGAATTTTAAGAATTTTGAGAAAAAAGTGGTATTTAGGACATTTGAATGATTTGGGGTGGTTTAATATTTTTTTTGGGTGAGAATTAACAATTTGAGTATTTTTTAAAATTCCAAGGTTATAGGGCTATTTTAGTAATTTTTGAAAAGTTTGGGGGTAAAAGGATAAAATTGTGTGTTTTGCTGAAATTGGAAGTCATTGAAGATGCTAATTAAAATGTTAACCTTTTAGTGCCATGAGATCATGGACAACTCATTTTGGATCCACCATGTGTTGGCCTTGGCCATCCTAGACAAAGGCTAATGTTTTCGGGACCCCCTACATGAGTATCCAAAAGATTTTGGGAATGTGTCAAGTGTAGGTGATTTTAAGGTTTACAAGGTGTTATTTTGTGATAGGTTCAAGTATTCTTAAGCTTATCAAACACTAAGCCACCCAGGGCTAACCCTAATGCCTGATAATCCTATGCGGACTCCCCTTGAGCTCCCCAATGTTTGTTTCAACCTTGTAAGTGGTAGAGGTCAAAACCATCCATGTGGAACTCCAAGAACAGTAAGAGGTGTTTCTAGTTTCTATAGGGTTCCATCACTACTCCTCTAGGATAGTTAACGGGGAGGTTCTATGGCTAGATCCTAGGCATCTAGGAGAAGAAGACTAGACCTCAACAAAAGTGAGGTCAACATTTGTGTTACTTCTTCTCTCTCTACAAAATATCTTAGGATGCATCTTATGAGATGAATAGTGAAACAATCACAAATAGATTTGGTTGTTGGCAAAGTAAAAAAATAAAATAATTGATTGGAGGAACAACTTTCTTTCATTTGGTTGCAAAAATTACTTTGTTAAGAAGTGTGCTTAATGCTTTACCTATTTATGATCTACAGGTTATCAACCTCAATGTTAGTACTCAAAAAACACTTGAAAAATTCTTTAGCAAATTTCTTTGGGTAAATAAATATTCTAGTAGGATCTGGGCATGTTGGAAAAAGGTTTGTAAGCCATTGACTTCTGAGGTTTTGGCCTTAAAGAGCTCCCCCATATTGAAAATAGTAACATCATTAAGCTATGGTTCTTTATGGTCAAATTACATGATGGAGATGTACTACTCTTATTCTCAAACAACTTTTGTATCTTTTAAAAATAAGGATTCTAAGATTTTGAAAGCCTTGATTATTGTTAGGGTCACTGCTGCTAATTTTGTGTATTGGGATATTGGGAAAGGAAATGTGTCCTTTGGTAAGGACCAATGGATTGATTTTTCCTTTTCTGGCATGCCTGGATGGGAGACTTACAAATCAACATTGGTTTTTGAATTTTGGAAGAAGGGGTCATGTTATTTTGATCATTTTAGAGAAGTGGTGGGCCATTCAGCTATTGTTATAGCCATGATCCTAATAAATTTAGATAAAAATTAATCACTTTTAATCAAACTTTCAAATCTGGCATCTTACACTAAATCTATCTATTCAAATATTTACCACTTTCAAAAAGTTGTTTGGTTTTCTAAGAGCTTTTTTATGTGGAGACACTATCATCAGATTTTTTCCTACGATAATTTTCAAAACAAAAAGGCTTGAAAGGTGATTCACAATGCTACTTATGTAAGAAGGAAGAGGAAACTAAAAACCATTTATATTTTAAGTTTTCTTCCTCTATGTTGGTCTGGAGGTATTTTGGGGATTTTTCCCATCAGAGAAATCCATTCTTTTGCAGTGATGTGGTGGACTACTAATGTTATTAGGCTGATGAGGTTATTAAGAAACATGTTATGACTTATTTTCCTTACATAGTAATGTGGTTTGTATGCATGGCGAGGAATGCATATAAACTTAAGGACATTTTAGCTTTTATAACTAAAATGATGGTTTCAAATCATTTTAATGTTTTCTTTGAAGGGACTCTCTTATCTAATGTCAAAGTCCCTAGCCTAAAATTGGATTAATTGAGTCCCTCCTCATTTTAGTGGATCAAGGTTAATGTGGATTGTAGTTGGAGATGTTCTGAGCCAGATGTTGATGGTTTTTGTAGGGACTTCCATGGGATTTTCTTGAGTTCTTGCTTCTCTCCTATGGTGGTGGATTCACATATTGAGGCTAAAATTAAGGCAACAGTTCATTCACATATTATTTTGGAGGTGAACTTACTTGCTTTACTCTATCATATTTTGGTCAAAACCCAACCTCCTTGGTATATATTAAATGTTTTAAATATAATTTGGAATCTCATTTTATTTGTATGAAGGGCAACTAACCTGCCAATTGGTTGGCAAGGTGGGGTGTCTCCCTTTTGGGGTTGGGAATCTCCCCTCATCCTTGGTTAAGAAGGTTAGTTAGAGAGCATTTATTGGATCCAATTTATGTGAGAATTGGATAGGGTGGAATTGTTGCTTCTATACGCTCTATGATTTATTGGAGTTTTTTTTTCAATTATGATTTTTTGTTGTTTCCTCTCTTTCCTTATTGATACACGATCATTTGTTTTGTGGTTTTACTACACTGCAACATGAGTTGATATGTTTGTTTTAGATGCCTTAGTTAGTCTGCTATTAGCTGCCACAGTATTAGCTATCTTTTTTAGGTTCCCCGGTTTTGTTATTACTACCCCTTCCACCTTCTCACCTTTGTTTACTTTCTATCATTTTCTTATTCTTTTGGTAATTTTGCATTATATTTTTTTCTATGGAATAACTACTATTATATTTAAGGCATTTATTGGTTTGTTTTTTTTGTTATTGTTGGTTATTTTGGAAGAGTTGTCCTCTTTACCTTCAATGGAGCTGGAGTTTGACTTTGTTATGGCTTCTTACTGGCTTTCAGTTGCTTATGACACCAAGTTTATTACTATAATGGCAGTTTTTCTGTTGGGTGGGTCGGACGAACTATTTTTAATTGTTAGTATAAGACAATATTTTGGGTGATCCAAAGAAATGTTTCATATTTTACTTCCCCCTCCATCTTCTCATATTGTTACACTAGCTAAACATTTGGGAGCCTGCTGAGCATTACGTACTATGGACAATATTTAAATTGGCTGTCCTTTTGTTCAAAATTGTTATCCAATTAAAATTTGCTTCTTTTTTTCACTTGTGGGTGGGTGGGTGACACCAAAAGAATATGTNGAGCATTACGTACTATGGACAATATTTAAATTGGCTGTCCTTTTGTTCCAAATTGTTATCCAATTAAAATTTGCTTCTTTTTTTCACTTGTGGGTGGGTGGGTGACACCAAAAGAATATGTTATTTTAAATATACATTTTATGCTTTATTTTTGTGATATTCCACTTTAAAGAAGGTCATTTTCATGTTCTTGCTGCAGGTATATCAATTTTAGGAATTTGGAGCGAAAGTACAAAAAATTATGAAATTTGGAGCCAAAACAATGAGTTTTGGGAATATGGCACCTAAAGAGCCAGAACTGGTGCCTGAACCGCCACTTTACAGAGAGCTAGCGCATTAAGTGACAGAACTTGTGCTTGAAGCACCATTTGATAGAGAGCTGGCGCCTAAAGTGACAAAACTCAGAACAACGTAGTCTTAAGCAAGTTAGCACCTGAAGTGCCAGAACCAGTGCCTGAAGCACCAGAACTAGCGCGAGAGATGACTTTTTATGGATTAAGGTGGTTTGAGATGAATTTCACATGAATTTTGAAAGGGAAACTTGTTCTAAACACTTGATTGAGTGATTCAAATCATCTAGACACATTGGAAGGTTCTTTNACGAGAGATGACTTTTTATGGATTAAGGTGGTTTGAGATGAATTTCACATGAACTTTGAAAGGGAAACTTGTTCTAAACACTTGATTGAGTGATTCAAATCATCTAGACACATTGGAAGGTTCTTTTATGAAGGGTTATGTCTTTTAGATCAATAGACATGTCCTTTCAATTCAAAAGGATTAAGTTTAGAAACAATTTTGGAAGGAATTTTGAATTCTTTTTGGTTGCAGGCAGCCTCTAATAAAAGTGAGGAAAGTATAGAGCTTGAAAAGGAGTTAGGAGGGAGTTAGGCAAGGGTTTTGGAGAGGAGTTTTGAGAGAGTTTTGGAGAAGAGTTTTTGGTTGTGGCGTAAAGAGAAGAAGAGAGGCGTGAGTAAGCGAGAGAGAGAGAGAAAGTTAAAGGCATGAAGATTTTCTTAAAAGATTGTAAGAGGAGAGTTGGTGAGAAATTTATTCTTTTTTACACTTTTAAGAGAAAATTGAGTGCTTGTAAAGAAGGGAAGTGTTTGAAGAGAACTTCTAAGGATTTTCTACGAAAGGATTGTGAGATAATTTATGTTCTTTTATTTCTTTATTTTGTAAACTTGTTCATATATATGAAATCCGTGTTTTGTCGTATCCTTTTCATGAATTCTAAGTAGTCTTCTTTATCATTCTTTCTACTTTGAGATATGGTTTTGTAAAGAATTGATTTTATTTTATACTGTTTTAAATGTCAATAATTTGTGATGATTTGAGCTCCAATCTTCATTTACTTCTCGATCTGGATAATTGAAATGTTAAAATGTGTTCAGAAATAAATGTTACAAACAGGCTATGATTTGTTCAACATTGAGAGAATCACATTTAATTCCATGTGAGAGGATGTCATCCAAGGGGTTCAATGCAAATAAATAGGGAAATAAACTTTGTTGGATGCAGAATTGGAGATATTAATGTGACAGTTTAAAATCCTCAATTTGATCTAGTTGATTGGAAACTAACGTGAGATTGTTAGCCTTAAGGTGAGGGAGTAGTGGGAGCTCTAGAGTGGCAGCCGTTATCCCCNTTGTTTTAAATGTCAATAATTTGTGATGATTTGAGCTCCAATCTTCATTTACTTTTCGATCTGGATAATTGAAATGTTAAAATGTGTTCAGAAATAAATGTTACAAACAGGCTATGATTTGTTCAACATCGGGAGAATCACATTTAATTCCATGTGAGAGGATGTCATCCAAGGGGTTCAATGCCAATAAATAGGGAAATAAACTTTGTTGGATGCAGAATTGGAGATGTTAATGTGACAGTTTAAAATCCTCAATTTGATCTAGTTGATTCGAAACTAACGTGAGATTGTTAGCCTTAAGGTGAGGGAGTAGTGGGAGCTCTAGAGTGGCAGCCGTTATCCCCCCAGCGTAACCACGGAATTAGGAACCAAACTTTTGATTAGTCAATGTTCATTATGAACTTGGATAAAGGTAAAGAATAAGATTACTCTTATTTTGCACAAAACAATATATATATATATATATATATATATATATATATATATATATATAT